>JAEIFV010000791.1:0-145270 GCA_018904265.1 Lordiphosa collinella
TAATGAAGAATTTCACATTTCACTGAAAATATAAGCTAAAAATCACTAACAATTCAAAGTCTTCATCAAGTTTCTTAAAAGCAAATTGAATAATCTCATAGTGACATGAGCAGTTCGTTTAATCAAGTAATGAGTTATTTTTAGAAAGAAATCTAGGTGACTTTATGAGTCATTTATTTGGCTTTCCTCTATATCTATCTGAAACATAATATAATGCATGAATATTAATCCATTTAATGGACAGCCACAGCCTTGCGGCAGGGACCTTGGATCACGCGAATCTATCAAAATGGGTTAAAAATCCCCACGATATTCGTATAATTACACGCATTAAAAAGTTTTGGCGTTGAATTTTTTTTGGGTTTTTCTGCAACACAAAAGTTACGATGTGTGAGCGCCAATTGAAAGCTGATGGTCGTCGGGTACCAGGCTACGTCCTGGTACCATTCAACCCCCTTCCCACATACATGAACACATCAGCACATCCTTCATTCGATGGGAGGGCGGCGACGTTGCGTGTACCACCCACTTTATGGCTTTACGGCGCATTTAGTTTAACACATAAACGAGAGTTCTTGAACTTTACTGGGGTGGGAGTGGGCGGGTTTTGTGACAGTGACACGTGCTTTGCATGCAATCAAATCATGAACAATATGAAATAGATGAGACGAGAGGAGCTTGGCACCGCCGATCAATGCCCAATAGCTTCCTTTTTTTAATTGATAATGAGCCGGCTGCATGCAATTCGGCAATGCCAAAGTAAATCGCACACGATTGACCTTAGTTGTCTTAAAAGGCGTGTGAAAGTTCGTACCTGTATAGGAATATTTCGATGCGGAAAGACCACCATCCGGTCCCTGAGCTCGACGCAATCCAAATTCCAATAGTTTGACATGTTTGCCTGCCACCATGCGATAGCGAGCTGCATTGGTGGCCATTAAGCTGAGGAGAAGAGATAAATGAAATAAATAAAATTGAAATAAATCTCTGGGAAACTTACCTGGCATAGTTCACCAGCGTGAGAAGAGTCGTCTCCAATAGTTGTACAATAATGAGAGGTCCTTCCAGTTTGATTATGGGTACACTAAATCAGACATTTTAGTATGAGCTTTCTTTTAATAGGTGGGAGACTTTTTAGATTTCGAGAATGAATAAATCATCAAAAGTTTGGTACTATTTAGCATAGACTTATAGCCTATTTCCACTATAGCAAATATGTACATATTGTCACATTTTATCACATATCAAAAAATATGTAACATTTTTTCCAAAGGAAAAAAAAACATTTTGTTTCTATTACCTAAACTTTAACATTCTCGAAACATAAAACGTAGTCCTCCTACTCCCACCTCAACTCACCGTGGAAATGCCACAGTACCCTCATCAATGGCATATAGAGTGACTTCTCTAGCTGTCAGATTACCCAAATACTCAAAAAACTCATTCTCAATGCCCTCGGGCAAGGTTTGTTTTAAGTATTCAATGTCTGTAAAGAAAAGAGAGCTTATAATCAAATTCATTTTTCATTTCACTAGAATTACTCACCGCTTTGCGAATAATGAAAACTATCCAAGAACTTCAGACATTCCTCGAGACCCGCGAATATGGTAAATTCACCATGGAATGGATTATTTCGAAAGAATAAATCAAATACAGCCTGATCGTCTGTTTTATCCGATTTCCAGTAAGCATAAGCCATTGTTATTTGATACAAGTCTGCAAATAGAAATATGTATGAACAATTAACCCATGCCACAGATAAGATACGCTCAAAGTTCATTTTGTTTGTATATTAATTGCCGGTCACAAACAATAAACAAACAAAAATAGATAAAACAAACAGCTAATGAAATGCAAATTCTTATCTAAGTGCAAAGACCCAAGATCGTGTGTACATACCCAATGAGTGTATGAGTGTGTATGTATTTGGGACAAAAATAGCTAGGCCAGAAACTGAAGCGCCAAAATGTCTGCGTGAAAATGTCAACCAGACCGGCAAATAGTCTACAGATTTGGAATCATTTTGAATTGAGTTGTGTTTGATGAAATAAATTTGAACTTTTTTTTGCTTCTTTATTCCAAATTTCAAATTAAATATGAAAATGGAATACCGCTGCACTACATTTATCAGGAATTATCTCCGGTCTCTGTTTATATTCCATAAAGCTAGCTTTTATTACTACAATTGTCTGGCATGCAGAGTGAATATAATATAATATGATAGCTAATCTACCCCGTGCTTTCACTCAGTTTGTCAGATTAGGCCAGACGGTTCAGTAAAGCTCAATGGTACTTCTACTAACAACCAATGTATCGAACCGGTCCAGAACCGAACGACTGAAATCCAGACGGTTCTGCCTTATTTACTACATTAAACCTTCTAATTTGAAGAACTACCGAACCTGAACCCAAAGCATGGTTCACTTAAGACTCTTATTCTGTAAACAGAGGGGAAAAAACTAAGAACATTGGATTCAAAATGAGCACAATCGGTCACAAAAACTAATCATGACCATGTTTTTTCACTTTAAGAACATTTTCTCACTTCAAGAACGAATTTTTGAGAACGCAAAATCTTGATGTGAGTTGATATGTTCCGTTTTTGAGAACATTTTAGAATCAAAGAATAAATAAAAAGGGGAACTTAACTTCGGCTCGGCCGAAGTTTTGTATACCCTTGCAGCTTCCATTGAAAACAAAAAGTTTTTCTAAGACTACTTTTAGGACCTTACTTTTCCATGGGATCTATACTATATAGATGTCTGATTTCGACCAAACTTGGTGAAATCATGGAAAAGCATAATACACTATTAATAACGAAATTTGGAGGCGATACCATTTAAAACAAAAAAGTTTTTCTCACTAGAACTACTTTTTCGACCGATCGTTCCTATGGTAGCTATATGCTATAGTCGTCCGATTTCAAACAAACTTTGTAGAATTGTGTAGAAGTATGTAAAATAAGTGTATGCCAATGATAAAGACATTTTCATTAGAAACAAAAAAGTTTTTCTCACTAGAACTAGTTTTTCGACCGATCGTTCCTATGGGAGCTATGTGCTATAGTCATCCGATTTCGACCAAACTTTGTAGAATTGTGTAAAAGTATATAAAATAAGTGTATGCCAATGATAAGGACGATTTCATTAAAAACAAAAAAGTTTTTCTCACTAGAACTAGTTTTTCGACCGATCGTTCCTATGGGAGCTATATGCTATAGTCATCCGATTTCGACCAAACTTTGTAGAATTGTGTAAAAGTATATAAAATAAGTGTATGCCAATGATAAGGACGTTTTCATTAAAAACAAAAAGTTTTTCTCACTAGAACTAGTTTTTCGACCGATCGTTCCTATGGTAGCTATATGCTATAGTCATCCGATTTCGACCAAACTTTGTAGAATTGTGTACAAGTATGTAAAATAAGTGTATGCCAATGATAAGGACGTTTTCATTAAAAACAAAAAAGTTTTCTCACTAGAACTAGTTTGACCGCGTCCTATGGAGCTAAGCACTCGCGCAAAAGTTTTTCTCACTAGAACTAGTTTTTCGACCGATCGTTCTTCGCTGATATGCTATAGTCATCCGATTTCGACGAATTTTTGTAGAATTGTGTAAAAGTATATAAAATAAGTGTATGCGAATGATAAAAACGTTTTCATGAAAAACAAAAAAGGTTTTTTTCTCTATAGTTTAAGTTTTTCGACCGATCGTTCCTATGACAGCTATATGCTATAGTCATCCAATCCGGCCGGTTCCGACAATGTGCAGCGTATTTGTACCAAAATACTTCATGCAAAGTTTGGTGAGGATAGCTTTAAAACTGACGGAGGAGATAGCATAGATACAGACGGACATACGGACAAGGCTAAATCAACTCAGCTCGTCCTGCTGATCAAGAATATATATACTTTATGTGGTCGGAGATGCTTCCTTTTATGCGTTACAAACATCTGCACAATTTTATAATACCCTCTGCAAGGGTATAAAAATGAATTCAAAGTATTGGGCGGTTAAAAAGTTACAGAATTTTGTCTGGTTCTGGACCACTGTACTAACTTCAAAAGTGGAGAATTTTTTTGCCTCGATACGAGGGCTGTTCAAAAAGTAATGAGACTTCAAAGTTGGTGGTGAAAAAAAGGTGTCGTCACGGCGGCCACGATTCCGGGTCTCCGGAGCGTCCGAAATGAAAAAAAAAAACGGGGTTATAATCAGTATAGATGTAATTCTCGGCTGAACCTCAAACTTAATTTTGTGATTTTTTTTTGACAAAATGGCGGCCATTCAAAAAAAATTTCAATTTCGGGCTTTTTTTGTAGTTTAGTGTAAAAAAAAAATAGTAAAAATTTTTTAAAATTATGGTCGAGTTTCAGCCGAGAATGGTGACAATTCTGCGTCGATTCCACTTTGTTTCATGAAAATCGGTTCAGTTGAACTGGAGATATCATGGCCGCCAGTTCGAAAAACGTGGTTTCGAGATAAACGTGTTTAAATAAAGTTTGAAGTAATTTGTTTGGAAAAAAAAAATCAAAAATGTTTAAATGCAGTTTTAAAGAGCTGACAATTCTCCGTCGAATTCACTTTGTTTCATCAAAATCGGTCCGGTAGAACCGGAGAAAACTTAACGCATAGGTCAAAATACGAGGGTTTAAAAAAAGTTGCTCAATGAGAAGACCCCCCTTAAGTTTGCAGTTGCTTGGGAATTTAGGTCACATTGGGTCACTAAAAGGACTATATCTCCTAAACTAATTCGAGTTTTCGAAAATCCTTTTGGGGGGATATTTTTGAATATCCAAGCTATAAATAAATGCAAAAAAAAAAAGTCGAAAAAAAAAGTTGCTCAATGAGAAGACCCCCTTAAAGCAAAATCCGGGTTAATCGACTCAAAATACGGATCAAGGCCTTATATACATAAATTGTTTGAATTTTGTATCACTTACCGGTAAGCAATGGCTGGACAACGCCATTCTGATTCATGCGTCCGCGATCCATAAACTGTCCGCCCGAATTGCAGCTCAATTCTCGTTCATTCATGATCGCACGTTCGATGTCTAATTGTGGTTTTTGTTGTTGTTTGTTTGTATTTGTTTAATATATTTTAGGTCGTTCACCACCCACACACGAGGCGTATGCGCAATAAATTTGGTGCCAAATGAAAATTAAATGAATTAAATTGTTAAAGCTCAAAGTCGTTGAACTGTTTATCTGTAAAAAAAATGGTTAATTGTGACGAATGACGTAAGCAAAAGTGCAATTGGAACAATAATTTAGCTAAGCTGTGCTTATCAGCACTTTTAACACGCTATACACTGGGTCACACCGGCTGATAGTTTGGATGATATTTCAAATTTGTGTTTTTTTTTGCGCGTAAACGAAACTTTCCGGCTAAGCGAATAAAGCTCAACTGAGCATAAGCGGGCGAGCGAGCCAAGCAAGTTAACTTCAGTCAGGAGCAGGCACAGCGAGCGAGCGAGCAGCGCTGCATCAGTTTGGGTGGGAGAGTGGGAAAGTGGGAGAGCGGACTGCAGTTGTTGTTGATTAGGTGGCTGGTTACCCCTGGCAGCCGGCGGGAGAGTGGGTGGTTTGGGCGGGGGCACGCGGCAAAGGTTTGTTTATTTGCTTGTGCTTGCCGATTCTATTGATTACACACAACGTGTTGCTGCTGACGCTGACGCTGAAGGTGGTCTGAAGGTCAACGGGCAATTCTCGCCTTAAGTGAACTGGGCGTGGCCGAAACTTGCACTGCACTCACTTTCACTCTCTTCTAAGATTCTTTCAATTCATGATTTTTGTGTAGAAAACGCATTTATTTTTGATATTTTGAAATTATTTTTAGGCCTACCCAAAGGAGGCGCAGGTGGAGGGGGGAGGCAAACACAAACACTGCACAGTATAAAAAAAGCCAAACAAAGCGTTTTCCTTCAATTTGGTTTTTGTAGGTTTATGCACTTTGATTTATTAACGTTTTTATAAGCCATTTATTTATGGTAAAATCGAATTTAAGTTCTATTTTAGATGAAAAACGAACATTTCAATAACATGCAATGCGCGGACGCTCCTCCAGCTGATAAGAGTTCGCTGAACAGTGTGACCAGTTTGTATATATACAAAAAATACTTGTGCTGAAAAAATACTAAGGTTACATACAGTGCTGACAACTCTTCAGCTAGATCAACATACAAAAATAGCTATGCCTGACTTGTTTATTCTTGTACTGTCTGCAAAGCCACTTCACTTACATACGGAAAGTTAAGGATATGCCGAATTGCAGGCTGGTAAAAACATTCATTCATTCAAATCCCAAGTTTTTGACAATTGGCTGTCCATATTTAATGAGCATGACGTACACATAGACCTACAATGCGTCGGATCTGGAGAAAGCTGTTAGCAGAGAAACAGACTCGTTTCTAAGCCAAGCCAGGCAAAGTGTAGTCCGAAACAGGTACAAAAAATTTGAGCTTAGTCTGGAAGCGCTCAACTACTTTCATGACCGCTACGATACTTAAGCCATCTCTCTTATTCGCCGGGCTTGATGTGAGATGCTTAACATTAACTACAGGCCACACTGGAGCTCTGTTAACACCGAATGCATTCTCTGTAATTTGCATTCAACTGAAAACGTCATACATCTACTTGGGGTATGCCCAATTTTATCAGAAATAAGAAGCGCTCATTTGGGAAGATTCGGTAAAGGGAGATTATTGAGTAATTGTGCTTGAAAAGTTGATTATTCATGTAATTGCAGATGAAAAATATTTGTTTTTTACCAATCAAGTTTGGAAGAAGCCAACTTTAATACTTTACTGATTCTGGCAATAAAACCAAACTAATAAGGAAAATTTTTCAATTCAATTATGTCGCCAAACTGATGATTTCGAGCATATTGTTAATGCCATGGCTCTTAAGAATACAATAGGACAACAAACAAATAACCCGAAACATGAATTGTATGTTTTTGACGAAGCCGGTAGTAAAGTTCTTGGATGTCTTCTAATTCCACAAATTGATGCTTGAAAGCTATCTTAACCATTTTTTGCATAAAGTCGTTACATCAATATACGCTGTATATTTTTGGACGATCGGATACTAGCGTTGAGGCCGGTGGTGCCATCTTTTGGAAAATGTACTAACGATTGTGGCGCCTTAAACCTTTAAAAAATGGCACGAAGGTATACAGTCCCTTAAAATTGCTTAAAAATTACATCATACCTTGGGAATAGTCGACAAGCACTAGAAAACCGTTTTTGTTTTTCATAATCTTGTTTGCACCATATTTCGAGATTCCTTAGGCTGCAACTTAATTCCTTAAAGTATTTTTTTCGGAATCATACTTCGGAGTGTGTCTCCCTTTTCGATCCTATCTCGCAGTTTTTTTTTGGGGTCCGCGGGATCCCTTAACTGCCAGGACCATCACTATTTGAATCTCCCACCTCTGGCTTTGCTAACAGAGCTCTGTAACTAATCTACCATCTCTGCCTGTGCTAACAGAGCTCTGTAACGAATCTCCCATCTCTAATGCAAACCTTGCTTACCGCTGCACGTTTCTGGTTTTGCTCAACAAAAAGTTCCAAATCCACAAAAATTCAATGAAAAATCAAGAATTGGTGGACTACTTGGAGTCCTTTGGGGCATGTAGGATCTGCCAGTTGCGTTATCTCAAAGCGCGCGGTACGGAATATACAAATATTAATCAAACTTTGGAAAGGGTAAGCAAAAACACAAGAGAGGGTGAGGCAAGCTGAATAAAGTATCCCAAAATAGAGTGAGGCAAGTTAAAAAAAAATAAAACACAAGAAAGGGAGAGGCAAGTTGTAAAAAATAACGCGGAAGAGAGGGTGAGGAAAGCTGAAAAAATTGCACAGAAGTTAGGGTGAAGCAAGCCGAAAAAATAAAGCCAGAGAGGGTGAGGCAAGCTGAAAAATAACTTACAATAGGCAGGCTGTAAAAACTAACACACATGAGAGGGTGAGGCAAGCTGAAAAAGTATTACAACAAAGGGTGAGGCAAGTTGAAAAATAACACGTAAGGGAGGGTGTGGCAAGCTGAAAAAGTTACATACAATAGAGGGTGAGGCAGGCTGGAAAAATAACATAGAACAGAGGGTAAGGCAAGCTGAAAAGAATAACAAGAGAGGGTGAGCCATCCAAAAATAAAAACTCGCTGTAAAAACTAACACACTAGAGAGGGTGAGGAAAGCTGAAAAAAATAACCCACCTTCTTATCCTGCCTTTCAGTTGGATGTCAAAGTGCCCGATGACCTCGAGAAGGAGCCCTGCCCAAAGAAGCCGCGTCTCACCGTTTGCTTCCTCTGCCTGGGTCTCTTCTCCGAGGATTTCCAACGCGAATTGATAGCCAAAATCCTCTCCTCGGACTTTGGCAAATATGATACACCCGGCATAGTGTTGGCCTTTAGTTTGCCCATGAGCCTACAGCTGCGTCAGTTGTCCATGTGGTTTGCCCTGCAAAGGAAATTTGGTCGCGATGCTATATCCGACTTTTCTCCTCCGGATGTGCCCCTCAAGGAGGCCGTCAAGCTGATACTACATCCCATAGTGTGCTCCCAGCTAAGCAGGGAATACGATGCAAATGGTCTGATGATTAACATAGAAGTGAGGCATCCCCAGGAGCGTGAAGATGTGGACAAGCTGAGCAAATTGCATAGGGAAGCCTTTCCACAACGTGGAGGAAAATCAGTGGAAATCTCGCGTGGATTACTGGAAAAGCAATATCAACCGGCCCGACTGAAGGCGGAGCTGTTTGAGAAATATCTAAGCATTCCACCCGTGGCAGTGGAGCAGCCACTGGAGCTACAATCCCTGGATTTAATGGGTCCCTTTGTGTGTGTGGCGGGCAGATATCGTAAATTGAGTCGCCAATTGTCGCACACTCCTTGGATTCTGAACGGTCAGCGACAGATGGAGGACAGCATTGAGGAGATCATTATACGCCAAGTGGCTGGACATTTCAGTGAGCAGCAGGAGAAGATTACGTTCATGTCCAGTGGGCGTGAGGATGTGGATGTGCGCTGCTTGGGCAAGGGTCGTCCTTTTGTTTTGGAAATCCCAAATGCCAGAAGAAGTACCCTAACTGCACAAAAAGCCTACGAAATGGAACAGGCGGTAAATCAGTCGGGCAAGGTTTCCATACAACATCTCCAAGTGGTGCCACGCGATCAATTGGTTTATATCAAGACGGGTGAGGAGCTGAAACGAAAATACTATCGCGCTCTGTGTGCCCTGAGGGAGCCTGTCACCTTGGAGATTCTACAGAAATTGCAAATTTCCGAGAGTTTTGTTATTCAACAAAAGACACCCATACGTGTGCTACATCGACGTCCACTGCACACACGACCCCGCACCATTTATAGCCTGAAGGCTTATACACAGCGAGATAATCCAAGAGCTTTGATTATAGATGTGGTCACCCAGGCGGGCACTTATATCAAGGAGCTGGTTCATGGCGAATTTGGACGTACCACTCCGTCCATTGCCTCAATTATAGCTAAACCCATTGATATTCAGGCTCTGGATGTGGTGGGCATTGACTTGGATTGGCCACCCGAGGTGGATAATGCTTTAATTAGTGATAAAAGTGAATAAATTAATGAGAGTTTCAAATTTTGAACTTTTTGTCGCAACATTTTGAATTTGCAGTGCGGCGAGTTTGGAAAAATAACCTTTCTGCGCAGATTTAAGGGCAAACCAGGACTAACCTTCGAAAAAATAACTTTTCGAACAGATATCGGCAAAATTCGCGACGTTATTATTAAGGGGAGATATTCATCAGAAAGCAAAAAAAAACCGAAAGATTAGTAAAATAGATGTTATAATTTAGTAGTGTCATAGTTGTCATTTTGAAAATGTCGATTTATGACGAAATGATAATAATAAGTAATGATTTTAAGGCCAAAAATTAATAATTATTTTGTTTGCAATCGGTTCTTTGGCGTTGGGTACCGAGTTGAAACACGTGGTTTTGAGAAAAACGCGTTTGAGAATTGAGGAATGACTGTCGGGACAGCGCCGACCCGTTTGCGTTTTCGGCTGTAACTCGCTTAATTATCAAGATATTACCTTGCCGTTTTCACCAGGTGTTCTTATGACCTCAAACTTAAAGAAAATGCAAAAAAAAAAACTATTTTTTTTCAAACGTCTAGGTGTATCTCTCCCCTTAATTACTTTCTGCAAGGAATAAAAATGCAAAATAAAAGCGGTTGTCTTCTGAAATTCGCTCTCATACCGGATTTTCTATGCGAGGATAAGTATTTAAACGGAGAAAGCACACAAAGTCGAACTCTTGAATTAAAAAATGATACTGAAAGTTTTGAAGACACAAAAAGTTAAATCTGGAAAAAGTTTAAATTGTCATCACTGTTTGAACTAGAGATGGTAGCTACCTTACAGAGCTCTGTTATTATGTTACTTTACAGCTAACAGCTGTTCCTCTTAGAAATGTACTAAATTTGACCGAAACGCGATTTTCCTCAGACGCTTGTGACGTGTTGTTTTTTTTAGTTGTAAAATATGTTAAAAGGCTGCTGAAACGTTAATAATTTATATTAAACTATAAAAAATCTATATACTTGGCTGATCCACACACAACCAACAACATGTTATCGCTGAGGGAGCGTCAAATAAGTAAGGGAGGCCCTCTTTTAGCAATCTTCTTCTCCTGTGACAACTTAACATTTAATTAACCCTCCCCCCCCACAGATGCCATCAGGCAAATGCTGAATTTGAATTCACAGCAACCCAAGGCATTGGCCGCCGAGCCGGTATGGAAGATACTGATATACGATCGTGTGGGACAGGATATAATTTCACCCATCATTTCTATCAAGGAATTGCGCGAGTTGGGCGTGACGTTGCATGTGTGAGTGTTCTTGATTTGAGTACACTTTAATTGCATATGTTTTAACTAATATTCTTCAGTCAGCTCCATTCGGATCGTGATTCCATACCGGATGTGCCAGCTGTCTACTTCTGCCTGCCCACCGATGAGAATCTCGATCGCATACAGCAGGATTTCTCCAATGGCCTCTACGATGTTTACCACTTGAACTTCTTGGCCCCCATTACACGCAGTAAAATTGAGAATTTGGCTGCTGCCGCACTGCATGCTGGCTGTGTGGCCAATATACATCGTGTCTATGATCAATATGTGAATTTTATCAGCCTGGAGGATGATTTTTTCATACTGAAGCATCAGCAAAGCGAACAGCTGTCCTACTATGCCATCAATCGGGCCAACACACGTGATGAGGAAATGGAAGCCTTAATGGATTCGATAGTTGACTCTTTGTTTGCCTTATTTGTGACACTGGGCAATGTGCCCATCATTAGGTGTCCCCGGAACAGTGCAGCCGAGATGGTGGCCCGTAAATTGGAAAAGAAATTGCGGGAGAACTTATGGGATGCGCGTGCCAATCTGTTTCACATGGATGCCTCACAGGCTGGCGGTGGTGTCTTTAGTTTTCAGCGTCCGGTTTTGTTAATACTGGATAGGAATATGGATTTGGCCACACCACTGCATCATACTTGGTCGTATCAGGCGCTGGTGCATGATGTCCTGGACTTGGGTTTGAATTTGGTCTATGTGGAGGATGAGGTCAATGCCAGTTTAGGTGAGTTATGACCCACGCCAGAGCTGTAATAATTACGATTATTTAGATAATGATAAAACAATTCCTGATTACGAAATTTTTTAGTAATCGTAATTGTAAGTTGGAAGTACGATTATTCAATGAAATTTTTTTTAAGGTTCGAACATTTTTGAGGTTCGAGGTCTCTGGGCGAAGGTTTTGGTTCGAACCTTGGTTTACACAATATTAATAAAAACAAGAAAGAAAGTCGGTCAAGCCCGACTATAGTATACTCTGTTCCAGTGAAGTGCTGCCTATCACAGTGGCGACCGGTGCTGCCCTTACGGGTGCGTGGCAAAAATTGAACATAAACTTGATCTGTCTGCAAGTGTAAGAAGTTTATGTCCCATAGACGTCAAACTTATATCACTTACCATCTCTGAGATCTGATTGTTCATACGGACGGACAGGGCTAAATCGACTCGGCGCACAGTGGGGTATTTGTTGAATTTGGGCGGCCAAAAGTCCAATTCGACAAATTAATTTTTTTTCGCAAATAACCAACAGTAGACTGTGGTCAATAGAATACTCGACTAGATTGCGTTTTTATACCTTTGCAGAGGGTATTATAAAATGTTGCGGATGTTTGTAACGCATTGAAGGAAGCATCTCCGACCACATAAAGTATATATATTCTTGATCAGCATGACGAGCTGAGTTGATTTAGCCTTGTCCTCGTCTGTTTCTATGCTATCTCCTCCGTCAGTTTTAAAGCTATCCTCACCAAAGTCTTATGCACAAAGTCTTTTTGTTTTTAATGGACACGCCTCAAGTACGTATTTCTTAGTTTACTTTCCTTTCCCATGATTTCACTAAGTTTGGTCGGAACCGGGATCGGATGACTATAGCATATAGCTGCCATAGGAACGATCGGTCGAAAAACTAGTTCTAGTGAGAAAAACTTTTTTGTTTTTTAATGAAAACGTCCTTATCATTGGCATTCACTTATTTTATATACTTTTACACAATTCTACAAAGTTTGGTCGAAATCGGATGACTATAGCATATAGCTGCCATAGGAACGATCGGTAGAAAAACTAGTTCGAGTGAGGAAAACTTTTTGTTTTAAATGGGACCGCCTCCAAATTTCGTAATTACTAGTGTATTATGCTTTTCCATGATTTCACCAAGTTAGGTCGAAATCAGACATCCAAAGGGTGATTACTAAAGAGCTATAGGAAAGTTTTAAAAACAAAAAAACACATTAAATTCAGAAAAATGCATGAAATCTTTATTTGAATCGATAGTACGTTCCATATAATTTAATGTTTGAAGATTATTTCATGCAAATGTTGACCGTGACAGCGCCTTAAGGGGGTCTTCTCATTCAAAACCCGTTTTTTGGACACTTTTTAAAAAAATTCTTATTTGAAAACGCAAAGAATAATTGAAAACTTTTTTTATTTATTGTATTACAAAAGGTTCAAAGTAAAAAAAAAAAATTTTTTTTGCCTCGATACGAGGGCTGTTCAAAAAGTAATGAGACTTCAAAGTTGGTGGTGAAAAAAAAAGGTGTCGTCACGGCGGCCACGATTCCGGGTCTCGGAGCGTCCGAAATGAAAAAAAAAACGGGGTTATAATCAGTATAGATGTAATTCTCGGCTGAACCTCAAACTTAATTTTGTGATTTTTTTTGACAAAATGGCGGCCATTCAAAAAAAAAATTAAAATTTCGGGCTTTTTTTTGTAGTTTAGTGTAAAAAAAAAATAGTAAAAAATTTTTTAAAATTATGGTCGAGGTTCAGCCGAGAATGGTGACAATTCTGCGTCGATTCCACTTTGTTTCATGAAAATCGGTTCAGTTGAACTGGAGATATCATGGCCGCCAGTTCGAAAAACGTGGTTTCGAGATAAACGCGTTTAAAGTTTGAAGTAATTTTTTTAGAAAAAAAAAAATCAAAAATGTTTAAATGCAGTTTTAAAGAGCTGACAATTCTCCGTCGAATTCACTTTGTTTCATCAAAATCGGTCCGGTAGAACCGGAGAAAACTTAACGCATAGGTCAAAATACGAGGGTTTAAAAAAAAAGTTGCTCAATGAGAAGACCCCCTTAAGTTTGCAGTTGCTTGGGAATTTAGGTCACATTGGGTCACTAAAAGGACTATATCTCCTAAACTAATTCGAGTTTTCGAAAATCCTTTTGGGGGGGATATTTTTGAATATCCAAGCTATAAATAAATGCAAAAAAAAAAGTCGAAAAAAAAAGTTGCTCAATGAGAAGACCCCCTTAACAGAGCACGCATTTTGATAATTAAATTCAATAATTTGCAAGCGTTGTTCGTTTGTAAGACGATTCATGGTTGAATTATAGACCAAACTGAAGATGTTTGACAGTGAAACAAAACACGAAACGTGCGTGAGCTGTTTAAACCAGTGTTGCCAAAAAGATAATAGCTAAACAAATCACCCTTTAGTATAGATCCCATAGAAAAGTAAGGTCCAAAAAGTAGTCTTAGTTAGAAAAATTTTTTTGTTTTCAATGGAAGCTGCAAGGGTATTCAAAACTTCGGCAGAGCCGAAGTTAACTTTCCCCTATTTTTTTCCATCACTTGCAAACCTGTCGTAGACTTCAGTTGAACAAATAAAAGAATCTACTGGGAAAACATCATCGTTTACATCGACTTATAGAACGAATAGTATGGTCATAATTGGTTCATTTTACTCGCATCATAGCCAAAAATATGGATGATTTTCGACCTGATTGACTAACCGTTAGTAATAATCGATATTTTTCGGAAACCCCTGATTACTGGAAATGTATTGTATTTTGCTCTGGTCCGGACTTTAGCCCCTGTAATCTTCGCCAAACACTCGTCTGCTAGGGCTTAGTTTTAAGCCCAAAATCGAATTTGCTATAAAAGCTACCATTCTCGATTACAGAGTAACTTTAGTTGCAATCCAAAAAGCTTTTAGCAATTTGTTAATACTAAGCGACGTTTCAACGATTTACCTTCTTCTTTTCTGCCTCATCTGGCATGGCTTTGCAAACCTATTCTTATCCAATTTCTTCATAAGATTTTTATACGTTGCCTTTTAATTTCTTTTACTTCTGTCTTTATCCCTTTCCTGGCCTGCATAATGTGACTTTGTGCATCTTAAAGCAAATCATTTAATTATACCCTTACATAATATGGGATAAAGATCTGAAATTTGTAACTACAGGGGCATTGCGAAACTCTCTGCTATACCTAAACTCTTTGAACAAATTATAACGTCTTAGCCACAACTCGTTTTATCTTTAAATAAAATCTTTCCTCCTCTCAGTGGAATCAGTTCGAACGAAGACGTTACATCTTTTGTTCTTTATAATCTTGCACTTACATTGCTTCCATCAGAACTGTATATCAAATTACCATTAAATTTTTTTGGGTAATTACAAAATTTATTTACCATTACAATTACCATTATTTTCCAAATTCAAAATTGAATTACCTTTACCCTTTTTCTCTACTTTAGTAAATAAAAACTAAAAAATAGGTAAAAATATAAATATTTTTGCTAGTTTCAGTTGCAGTTTTGCATTATTTGAAAGTAATTTTAATAGGAATAATTATAATTGCAATGGTAATTAAATTTTGTAATTACCCAAGTCTCTGCTAAATACGTACATATTTAAATTTCAAATCATTCTAAAAAAGTTAACTTAAACTTTGACTTTCTTCCTAATAGGTGCCAGAAAAAAGCCCAAAGCCTGCGACTTGGATCGCAATGATCGCTTCTGGATGACACACAAGGGCAGTCCGTTTCCTACCGTAGCCGAGGCCATTCAAGAAGAACTGGAATCCTATCGCAATTCCGAGGAGGAAATTAAACGTTTAAAAACTTCAATGGGTATTGAGGGTGAATCGGATATTGCCTTCTCGTTGGTGAATGATACCACCGCCATGCTGACCAGTGCGGTAAATTCCCTGCCTCAGCTGATGGAGAAGAAGCGTTTAATCGATATGCATACCAAAATTGCCACCGCCATACTCAATTATATCAAGGCGCGACGCCTGGACTCCTATTTCGAGCTTGAGGAGAAGATTATGTCGAAACAGACTTTGGATAAACCTTTGCTGGAGTTGCTACGTGATGCAGAATTTGGACAATCGGAGGATAAGCTTCGTTTGTACATCATTTACTATATATGTGCACAGCATTTGCCAGAATCCGAATTGGAACGCCTTAAGGAGGCTCTGCAGGCGGCAGGTTGTGATTTAACCGCCTTGGCCTATGTGCAACGCTGGAAGTCCCTGATGAATCGTTCACCTGGCATCAGTCAGGGTACCCAGTACGAGGGTGGTGGCACCAAAACAGTTTCCATGTTCACCAAACTCGTCTCCCAGGGCAGTTCGTTTGTCATGGAGGGTGTGAAGAATTTGGTGGTCAAGCGTCATGTAAGCGGGAGCTAAACTAAAGCTATTTAATCTCATGCTTTCGCTCTTTCTAGAATCTTCCTGTTACCAAAATCACCGAGCAGGTGATGGAATGTCGCAGCAATGCCGAAACCGATGACTATCTATATCTGGATCCCAAATTGCTTAAGGGCGGCGATGTCTTGCCCAAGAATCGTGCACCATTCCAGGATGCGGTGGTCTTTATGGTCGGCGGTGGCAATTACATTGAGTATCAGAATCTGGTGGATTTCATCAAACAGAAACAAACGTCCAATATGCAGCGACGCATCATCTATGGTGCTTCCACCTTGACCAATGCCAGACAGTTCCTTAAAGAGCTGTCCGCCTTGGGCAGTGAGATTCAAGCGCCCACAGCGAGTAGTTAGGAGCGACTCCTAAGATTTCATTGCTGCTGAGCGGAATGGCTTCTCTTTATATACTTTATAAGCATATCCAAAAATAAATTAAATGCCAGGCAAAAGGAAAACAAAAACTGAGAAAAAACTGAACAATGGGCAATTACTCGTAATCCCCGAAGGACAACAAGCAAAAACATGCGTAGCCGCTTGTACTACACACACTGCTCGTGCTGCCCCCGTGCATTCTAGTCACCCATTAACACCAACTTGGTAACGCTTTGTGATGGACAGCTGACAGACTGGCGGCAGTCAACGATTGTGCTGAGGCGATGATGATGGTGCTGCTGCCGTTGCTGCTGCTGGTGACGGCCGCAATTATGGGGCGACAACTATGCGCGGCACTTGGGGACAGACCCTAGCAATTAGCACCAACTATGAATGGAGAGCAACAGGCAAGGAGTTGCTTACAAAAAAAAAAAGGAACATGTAATTGAGCTGGGGCGGTGTTGTATGAGAGTTTCAAGGTAGGTGAGGGCAAATCAGCTTTTGGAAACAGAAAAATTTCTACAAATAAATAAATTTAGTAAAATTGCATTTGCTATGGCTCTGATTTATTGTGCGTCCCGCTAATAGCAATATGTTATTGAGTTCAGTTATGTTGCTTTAAAATAAAGTACTCTGCGTTTTCCTGTAAGCGCACAAAATCTGTTTTAATTGATAAGACATTTTTAGATGAGTTACTAAGTGTCCCAAAGTTTGTCAAATTTTACTTTCAAAATTTCTTATCAACCTGGTTCATTGCCACTGACCCAGATGCCGTGAGGGTCGTGATCTCTGATAAGCCTGGTCCAGTTTCTATTTAGCAGCTTTCTTTATTCGAATGTCGAATTTAATTATTCAGTTGCGATTCGATTCAATTGCGGAGTGGTGCAAAATTTTGTGAAAATGTTTAAATTGTTTTTTGTGCTGTTGCTGTTCTTTAATTCCTCGAAGAATGTCTTATCGACTTGTCCGAATTATGATGTCACGGTAAGAATGTGAAACGCTTATTTTTTTGAGCTAGTTTCATTTCGTTGTTTTGACCATTGTGGTTCATGTGAATTAAAAATTATAGTTTTCTAGTGAATATCGCTTATATTGGCATTTCCATTATGTCGAACAAGATGATCGTACACATTCAAAGTGAAAAAAGTAAAAATAAACTGCAATTTCAATTCGTTTTTATACCCTTGCTGAGGGTATTATAAAATTGTCCGGATGTTTGTAACGCATAGAAGGAAGCATCTCCGACCACATAAAGTATATATATTCTTAATCAGAATGACGAGCTGAGTTGATTTAGCCCTGTCCGTCCGTCCGTCCGTCTGTCCGACTGTTTCTGTGCTATCTCCTCCGTCAGTTTTAAAGCTATCCTCACCAAACTTTGCACAAAGTCTTTTGGTATAAAACGCTGCACATTTCTCGGAACCGGCCGAATCGGATGACTATAGCATATAGCTGTCATAGGAACGATCGGTCGAAAAACTAGTCTTAGTGAGAAAAACTTTTTTGTTTTTAATGAAATCGTCCTTATCATTGGCATACACTTATTTTATATACTTTTACACAACTCTACAAAGTTTGGTCGAAATCGGATGACTATAGCTTATAGCTGCCATAGAAACGATCGGTCGAAAAACTATTTCTAGTGAGAAAAACTTTTTTGTTTTTTGTGAAAACGTCCTTATCATTGACATACGCTTATTTTATATACTTTTACACAATTCTACAAAGTTTGGTCAAAATCGGATGACTATAGCATTTAGCTCCCATAGAAACGATCGGTCGAAAAACTATTTCTAGTGAGAAAAACTTTTTTGTTTTTAAATGCAATCGTCCTTATCATTGGCATTCACTTATTTTGTATACATTTACACAATTCTACAAAGTTGGGTCGTAATCGGATGACTATAGCATATAGCTGCCATAGGAACGATCGGTCGAAAAACTAGTTCGAGTGAGGAAATCTTTTTGTTTTTAATGAAAACGTCCTTTTTATTGGCATTTTCTTATTTTATATACTTTAACACATTTCTACAAAGTTTTATCAAAATCGGATGACTATTGCATTTAGCTGCAGTATGAATGATCGATCGAAAAAGAAGTTTTAGTGAGAAAAACTTTTGTTTTAAATTGGATCGCCTCCAAATTTCGTTATAAACAGTTTATATTGCTTTTTCATGATTTCACTAAGTTTGGTCTAAATCAGACATCTATATAATGGATCCTATAGTAAATTAAGGTCCAAAAAGTAGTCTTAGTAAGAAAAACTTTTTTGTTTTCAATGGAAGCTGCAAGGGTATACAAGACTTCGGCCGAGCCGAAGTTAACTTTCCTCTATTTTTTTAAGAAATAAAGAGCAAAAAAAGTATCAAAATGAGAAAAATGGTGCTTGCGGCGTCTGTGTGTTCAAAAATCTCAAAATGGGTTATGAAAATTGTAAGATTGGCTTACTTTAGTTTAGCTAAATTGTTTCCCTGGGAAAATAGGATTAAACTTAGTGTTCTTAACCAGGGATTAAAACCGAAACAAGTTTCGGTTTCGGTCGAGCCATTTATATTGGCTGAAAGCCTTTTTTAACTGTTTAGGAAACGGGCAGATGTTGCCTGTCCGTTTATATAACCTCTGCCGAAATATTCCTGTGGCCCAAGATAAACAAGCCAACCGATACCGAAAATCGTTTCAGTTTTAGTCCCCCCATATCCAGAAGCTAAAGGGTGATTTTTTAAGAGCTATAGGAAAGTTTAAAAAAAAAAACACAAAATTCAGAAAAATGCATGAAATCTTAATTTGAATCGAAAGTACGGTCCATATAATTTAATGTTTGAAGATTATTTCATGCAAAAGTTGACCTTGACTGCGCCTCAAATGGTCCATCCGCTTAGTCCAACTTGGGTATACTCTTTCCAACATTTCGGCCAGTATCTCACGAATAAATGCTTCAATATTGTCTTCCAATGCGTCAATTGAAGCGGGCTTGTCTGTATAGACATGAGCTTTAACACAGCCCCACAAAAAATAGTCTTAGGCCGTTAAATCGCACGATCTAGGCGGCCAATTGACCGTTCCCGAACGTGAAATAAAATGTTCACCGAACTCGCCTTTCAATAAGTCCATTGTTGCGCGTGCTGTGTGGCATGTGGCACCGTCTTGTTGAAACCACATGTCATGCAAGTCAAGCACTTGCATTTTGGGCAAAAAAAGTTAGATATCATCTCACGGTAGCGCTCACCATTCACAGTTACGTTACGATTCGCATTATCTTTGAAGAAGTACGGTCCAATGATGCCACCAGCCCATAAACCGCACCAAACTGTGACTTTTTCTGGATGCTTTGGTAGCTTTTGCAATGCTTCTGGCTGATATTCACTCCAAAATCGACAATTCTGCTTATTTACGTCTCCATTGAGCTAAAAATTAGCCTCGTCGCTGAACACAGTTTTTCGGTAAAAAGTGGATCTTCGGCCAACTTTCTAAGAGCCCATGCGGTAGGTCGTTCGGCTGTAATTCTTGCACCAGCTGTATTTTGAAAGGCTTCACATCTAAATCCTTCCGCAAAATTTTTCACGTTGTTGAGTAACAGTGGCCAATTGCTGCGAACGGCGACGAATCGATAATTGATGGTCATCATTAACACTGGCCGTAACAGCTGCGATATTTTCTTCAGTTCGCACTCTACGTAAGCGTGTTGGTGGTTTAATGTCCAACAATGTAAATTTGGTGCGAAATTTAGTCACAATGGCCCGAATAGCCGCTTCAGTGGGTCTGTCTTTGACCCCACATGTCAAAATATCTGATTGAATTTACTTAGTTCACATGGCGGCCCGGCAAAATTTTTATTGGGGCCGTGCAGGTGGCAACCCTAGAGGGTATTGACTATTCTGTTGTTGTGTTCTTAATAATTGTTTGGCCGGGTCAGCTCTCATCATAGTACTCTATTGTGTATATTACAACTGTTTTGTTTCCTTTTTCTGCTTGAGTGATTAAAATTTGGTAAAATTTGGCAAATTTAGGGCCTAAAGATCTTTTCTTTGGGAAGAACACGTCTGTCTGATTGATGAACCAGTCCATTAATTGGTTTATATTGTGTGATTTCTTTAATTCCGTCTTCTCCTTTGATATTTTCTCGTTCCAGATCTAGTAAATCCTGTTCATCCACAGTGTTCATTAGTATGTGATATTGATGTGTTTGAATTTGGATTTGAGTTTATATTTCTCCAAATTAAAAATTTTCAACAGAAAATTTTTCTGTAGATGTTTAGGTATGATTGTTTACTTTTGCAATTAAGCAAGTATTTTAACCTACTCCTTTATTTTGCTAGTCTTTGTGTGTAATATCCATAGATCAGCGTTCCCTTCGGCAAGCGTTCGGTGTGAATTGCCGGGTGTTTTCGGCCCCCGGGGCATAGTTGGGGAACACATAGATCCTGAGTAAAAGTGGCATGTATCCCTTGATTATACCCTTGCAGAGGGTATTAAAAAATTGTCCGGATGTTTGTAACGCATAGAAGAAAGCATCTCTGACCACATGAAGTACAAATATTTATGATCAGCATGACGAGCTGAGTTGATTTAGCCCTGTTCGTCTGACCGTCCGTCTGTCCTTCTGTCCGTCTGTTTCTATGCTATCTCTTCCGTCAGTTTTAAGGCTATCCTCACCAAACTTTGCACGAAGTCTTTTTGTCGAAAAGCTAGTTTTCAATTGAAATGCCTCCAAACTTCGTATTTCTTAGTTGCTTTTCCATGATTCCACCAAATTTGGTCGAAATCGGGCATCTATATACTATATATCTATATACTATATAGTATATAGTATAGCTGCCATAGAAAAGTAGAGTCTGAAAAGTAGTCTTAGTTCGAAAAGCTTTTTGTTTTTAATGGAAATGTCCTCAAAATTGGCATGTGTTTGTTTTATATGCTCTCACACGATTCTACAAAGTTTGGTCAGAATCGAATGACTAAAGCATATAGCTGCCATAGGAACGATCGGTCGAAAAACTAGTTCTTGTGAGAACAACTTTTTTGTTTTTAATGGAAACGTCCTTATCATTGGCATTCACTTATTTTATATACTTTTACACAATTCTCCAAAGTTTTGGCAAAATCGGATAACTACAGCATATAGCTGCAGTATGAATGGTCGGTCGAAAAGGAAGTTCTAGTAAGAAAACTTTTTTGTTTTTATTGGGATCGCCTCCAAATTTCGTAATTAACAGTTTGTTTTGCTTTTCCATGATTGCATTAAGTTTGGTCGAAATCGAACATCTATATAGTTAGTCTATACAGTTAGGTCCGAGTAGTCTTATTTAGAAAAACAAACTGCAAGGATATACAAAACTTTGGCCGAGCCGAAGTTAACTTTCAACTATTTTTTTTTAAATTTGAAAGATTGTTGTTTTGTTTATATGTATATCCGGTACACCCTCCGGTACAATTTGTGTGATTTTTGCTTATATTTTCACTTTAATTATTTCTGATTTACAGGAAACTGAAGAACCATGTAGTTCTTATTGTTTTCAGGCAGTGAAACCATTTCTAAGATTTGCCGAAGTATGCCAAAACACTCAAAATCAATTGGAAATTAAGTTGAAGGAACAAGAAATGACCATTAAGAGCTTGGAGAGCCAAAGCACAGCCAAGGTGCAATCTGAAGCCAATACAAAAATTAAAGAATTGGAAAACAAGTTAGAAGATTATGCCAAGAAAATGGAAATTAAGTTAAAGGATCAAGAAAACACCATTGACAGCTTGAAGAGCCTAATTACCTCCAAAGTACAATCCGAAACTCATATCAAAAATGGTGAAGACGCCAAAGCTAATGAAAGCTCACGTACACCTTTGACGTCAAATCAATCAACAAAATAATTCTTGTTTGATGAAGTGAAATCGAAGACAGTTTTGCTTGGATCTAAGGACGAAGAAATTAATCGGCTGAATAAAGTCCTTGAATCTAACAGTTTAGAGTTAAAGTCGAAAACTGAGGAGAATAAAAAGCTGTCTGATAATATGGAATTAATCAAAATCGAATTAAACTCGTTGAAGGAAACCATCGAAAAGAAAGAGCAGGAAAATATCCGCTTAGAGTCGCATTCTAAATCAGATAAGGAAACAATTGAACGACTAAATAATAATCTGGAGTCTAAAAAGAAGGAACTTGATACGGTTATCAAGTCTATTGAAGGTAGCTGTCTACCCTTTGTGAATTCCACCGGAATTCAAACTATTCATTTACCCGGTAATCGACCATTTCCCGTCTATTGTGATTCTCAATTGGCTGGATCTGGGTGGCTGGTAATTCAAAGGCGGATCAATGGCAATGTGGACTTCCATAGAAATTGGGCAGCTTATAAGGCAGGATTTGGAGATCCTAGCAGTGAGTTTTTCATTGGACTTGAAAAATTGCATTTGATTACGCAGTCGAGACCGCATGAATTGTTCATTCAACTGGATGTTGATGATAACAGGAAATATGCTCGATACGATGAATTTCTAGTGGGCAGTGAGGACGAGGGATATCAACTGAAATCACTGGGAAAGTATGAGGGAACTGCTGTAGATTCTTTATCTTACCATAAGGGAATGAAATTTACCACACCAGATCGGGATAATGATGAATATAGTCTTAACTGTGCTGATCACTTTGGACCTTGGTGGCATAAGAAATGTGGTCATAGGTAAAGAATTTTCGACCTACAATTATAAAATAGTTACTAACACACTTTATCTCTTTCTCTTTTTCTTTAGCGGTCTAAATGGAAAGTACTATAAGAGTGGTTATTTCAGAAACTCTTACGGGATCGTGTGGAGTTTATGGAAAGGCGATATCGATTATGATATATCTATGACTTTCGTCCAGATGATGATCCGGCCCAGGAATCAGTAAACGCACACATACAACATTTTAAGTCCTTTAAGTAAAATTTATCAAAGAAATGTAAATAATAAAAATATTAAAACTTAATGTTAAAGAAATCTAAACTGTCAAAATTTTAGTCTTAAAAATCATAAAAATTTTAATTTTGAATGTCTGAAAGTTAATAATAAAAAACAGCAACTTACAAAACATAAATAATCTCTTCTAAAAAGTCCTTAGATTTGTATAACCTAACTGAATTGGTTTCGCTTTTTCTACCACCCCTTACAGCTAGGTTCATCTCAACCTAAAACATTTTGGGCTGTTCACTTAGTCAAAACTTTTGAGATTTTGCGGGCAATGTTTTGAAATTATGCCATCTAAAAGCGCCAAAGATATATATCCTGGAATCGAAATCAGCTTGCAATTAAACTGTCTTTTGGATGCTCATGCCGTCGAGAAGTTATCTCTAACGAACCCAAAACTATTTTTTTTTGTAAATATTTGGTTTTTAGCAAATGTTTCGTGCAATTTGGAATGTTCCTGGAATTGATTAAGAAAGACAATGCATTGGTAAATTGGTAAATTTTTCTCAAACCGAAGATTTATATTCTAAGTTTTCCGTGTTTTTTGCCGGTTCTTATAGAAATTATTGTCTCCAACAATTATATCCAATTGGCAGCAGTAATGGTGTTGACAATGTTTGGTAAAGCACTTGTGGGAGCTGCGTACCTGCCACCATCCCTACCTTGGAGCTCTTTTGATTTCGAGGTGCTTCATGGACAACTTGGCCAAAAATTTATCATTGGAGGAAACTTTAATGCCAAGCACCGGCTCTGGTGTAACTTCAGGGCCAACCCACGAGGCTCAGCGCTGCACCAAGCGATTTGTGGAGACACCACACAAGTCCTGGCCACTGGAAGACCCACCTACTATCCATGTAATAGACGAGGTGCACCCACCTGCTTGGATTTCTATATGTATAAGGGGCTGCCAGGACATCTCTTAACAGTGCAGTGAGGAATATGACTTGTCGTCTGACCATCTCCCCATCCTGGCAACTGTTGGCCTGAATCCTCAAACAACCCAAAACAGACACAGGATTTATTCTCCCAGGGTCTGACATACACAGATTTCAGGACGAATTGAGTGACTCCCTCTACCTCAACATCCTGTCCACTGACTCATTCATGAGCCGGTCAATGTAACTGTTTGTTAATCTACGATCTTGCTGAGGTGCTATTGTTGTCGTTTGGGGGCGGCAGTAATGATAGAGGTGAGGGCTTGAACTGAATTGTCAATATTTTCTTCGCTGTTTATGGTTGGGCTCAGCTCGATGTGACTTTAGAATGTTGTTTCAACATTTCGAATGTTGTAATTGAATGATTTTGGTATAGTTTATCATTATATCACCCAGGCCTTTCCTAGCAATTCTCTATTTTTCGAAACATTGATATTTTCTCAGATTTTATGACTCTAGCGATTAAATTCTTCTTTTATTGGTAAAAAGTTTTGGATACGGTTTGATTTCCTGACCTTAGAATATCTACGTTACTCAGTTTAATTGAAGAAATACTAAAAATAACTTTCCTTTCAAAGATTTCTTCCAATTTTCATAGGCATACCCAAAAATAGCACCAACCAAAACGCAGTCCAATTAACACTTTTCGTTAATCAGAATTGATGGCCCCGATGAAAGCCCACACGGAGTATGATGACGAAGACGTTGTCGACGACAACGACGATGATTATTCATGGAGCGGCAAAGTTTAAATATTGGTTTTTTTTTGGTTGGATTTGGTTAACTACTGCTCACCCCTACGACTACCCGTGGCTTCAATTTAAATGTTAACATAAACAAGAGCAATTTAACAAAAGACTCGAAAAAAATAAAATGGGTAAAAATGAAATACAGAATGAGAAGAAAAAAAAAAAAGAAACCCGAATGGAACCCAAAGTGATTTCACGGGTGGTCCGGCCAAGATGCGGCTCAAACAAATCATAAAATCGTATGGAGCAGCCCCAGCCCCAGAAGAAACTAACAACGAAAACGCAACATGAAAGAAATTCTCAACTCGCCACATGCATGAATCGATTATGTGGCAAATGCAGCTGTGTATGTGTGTGGAGTTGGAGTTGGAGCTACAGAAAAAATGGTCAGCCGTTTCCCACATTCCTGCTGCGAAACATAATGGCTGCCGCTGCCGCTGAAGACGTCGTGGTCGTTGGGGCATACATACATCGTACATATGTACATACATATATCATAATCTTAACAACTCTTAACAAGGCAGAACAAATTCCAAAATTCGAGAAGCGAAGCACAAAAAAAAAACCAGCCAGCCAGCCAGTCAGACGGTCAGGGTCCGACTACAAAATGAAGTGGAAGACTCAAGAGCACACACACATGCAAGTACTTTTGGTAGGGCGATGGAGTCCAAACTGGAGGCTGTGCAGCAAATTACATTTTTATTTCAAGTATAAGAAAGTATAAGAACTGCTCTCCCTTGAGACTTAGCTAGAACAAATTTTTCCTTCTCTTATCAAATTTAACTTTACAATATTTTAAAATAATAGTTGTGTCTAGAAATTTCCTTTTCTCTTTCAAAAAGAAATCCTTAGTATCCTTAAACCCGACCGAAATTCTTTAAAACAGTTTCGTTTTCTCTTGAACCGAACCACGAAACTAGGCTTATAATTTATTGAGTGATCTTAAATTATATGTATGTTAATATCGTAAATAACTCAACGTGAAATACACATATTCTCGGAAACACGTTATTTTTTTAAGATTCTAGGCTTTATTGTAAAACATTTTTTCCATATTTCATTTTCAGAGCACTGCTTAGCTCTAGACCCTACTTTTTTTCTCAGCTTTGAGGCAGTATATGGATTCTGCATTAAAAAATCTTCTTATCTTTTCAGTCGATTTACGATTCCTCAAAGCTTTTGACTTATCCAAATGAATGCATGGCGTAAGTACACTAATTGCTTTCGGTAGAGCTCCCCTGACTTTGTTGAATGCGATCATCTGATATTGGAAAATTGGATCCCATTGACATAATAGATTCCATCCCATATATATCATCCTATGGGAATAAATTATCTTTGTATTTGTCACAAAGAGCTTACAAACTGAGATTCATTTAGATCTGGGGGCGGATTTTTCAATGACGAAGAACGCATACCGAATTGTTATGCCTACTAAACTAATAAACAGAGCTGTAAGTCAATCGGATGAAAATTTTCCTTGTCTTACGGAACTCCACTTGTCATATTATTTTGCATGGCATTCTTACGAAGCAAGTTTTAAGTCAAAAGGTTGAAGAGAATTTATTCATATACAAAATTTTGTGGCCATTTTCTCTTACGGTCCACAGCGCTATCGATATGCCAACTATCGATAAACTAATTGTGTTTTTATACCCTTGCAAACGGTATTATAAAATTGTGCGGATGTTTGTAACGCATTGAAGGAAGCATCTCCGACCACATAAAGTATATATATTCTTGATCAGCACGACGAGCAGAGTTGTCTGTTTCTATGCTATCTCCTCCGTCAGTTTTAAAGCGATCCCCACCAAACTTTGCACGAAGTATTTTGGTACATATAGGCTGCACATTTGTCGGAACCGGCTGGAACGGATGACTATAGCATATAGCTGCCATAGGAACGATCGGTCGAAAAACTAGTCTTAGTGAGAAAAACTTTTTTGTTTTTAATGGAAACGCCTCCAAAGTACGTATTTCTTAGTTTACTATCCTTTCCCATGATTTCACTAAGTTTGGTCGAAATCGGATGACTCTAGCATATAGCTGACATAGAAACGATCGGTCAAAAAACTAGTCTTAGTGAGAAAAACTTTTTTGTTTTTAATGAAAACGTCCTTATCATTGGCATACGCTTATTTTATATACCTTTACACAATTCTACAAGGTTTGGTGGAAATCGGATGACTATAGCTTATAGCTCCCATAAGAACGATCGGTCGAGAAACTAGTTTGAGTGAGGAAAACTCTTTTGTTTTTAATGAAAAGTCCTTTTTATTGGCATATTCTTGCTTTATATACTTAAACACTTTTCTACAAAGTTTTATCAAAATCGGATGACTATATCATATAGCTGCAGTATGAATGATCGGTCGAAAAAAAAGTTCTAGTGAGAAAAACTTTTTTGTTTTAAATGGGATCGCCTCCTAATTTCGTAATTAACAGTGTATTATGCTTTTCCATGATTTCACAAAGTTTGGTCAAAATCAGACATCTATATAGTATAGATGCCATAGAAAAGTAAGGTCCAAAAAGTAGTCTTAGTTTGAAAAACTTTTTTGTTTTCAATGGAAGCTGCAAGAGTATACAAAACTTCGGCCGAGCCGAAGTTAACTTTCCCCTATTTTTATTTTTGCTTCCTCAGAACACAGAAAATAAATGCAGCGGCGGAAAGTTTTCACCGCTGTTTTTCTACTCTGTACCAGAGGTACACAGAGTATACTAAGTTTGTGCAAAAGTAGGTAACAGGCAGAAGGAAGCATCTCCGACCCTATAAAGTATATATATTCTTGAGCAGCATCAACAGCCGAGTCGATTTAGTCCTGTCCGTCTGTCTGTCTGTCCGTCTGTCCGTATGAACAAACAGATCTCAGAGATGGATGGAGATAGAGGTTTGACATGTATGGGACATATGCTTCTTATACTTGCAGGCAGAACAAGGATATTTTCAATTTTTGGCAAGCCCCTCCCGCCCCCGCAAATTGGAAAAAAACGTCATACCTCCCACAGTTTTATGGAAAGAAGGTATTTTGAAATGAAGATTATTTATCGATCCGCCAAAGGAATGGTAAAGATCGGATAAACGGTTGTCGAGTTATAAGAAAAACAAACAATTATGGTCCACAGAAAAAAACGAGAGCGTAAGTTAAAGTCGGTCCTGCCCGACTTCGATATACCCGTTACTCAGGGCAATTAGTGTTTAATAGCCTTTCTCTATGTTAATTAACAGAGCATTAAAATTAACGTGGTCATTTCAACATTATGTGCGCAAAAAGTGCACGTAGCGCCAAAAAGTATGCAACGTTTTTTTAGTACCTTTATAACTCTGCCATTTATTATCCGATCTTTATGAAACTTTCAGAGATTGTAGATATTAGGCACATACACTACACTGCAAAGGCAAGGTGTATCCACAAAGATGATTTGTAGATAAAATATACTCGCAAACGAACTGCGCAGTTTGGGCAGGAGCAAAATGGACGCTGGGAAGCAACCTATCGCCTGCACGATGGATCGATGGAAACTGTCAGCTTCTCTCTGTTATAAAGGAAAAGAGCCGCAGGCAACACAGTCGCAGGCCTGCAGGATGGATCGAAGGAAACTGTCAGATTCTCTCTGTTATAAAGGAAAAGAGTCGCAGGCAACACATACTCAAGGCCTCAGAAAGCGCAGTGATAATATTTAAGGATTTGAGCTATGAGGTAGGACCAACATATTGCAACGAGCTTTTCCGACAAAGTGAAATAACATGGATAATGAAGGCGAGAGGAGATCTGCTATGGCTGAACAGCTGCCCAAGAAGACTTGTTAACGGTGGCATATGCTCATTATGTAAAAGCAGGGAGTTGGAAGATATGCGGCATTTTGTAGGGCGTTGCCCTGTTCTAAGGGAATTGCGTATGCGCTGGTTTGAGAAATTCACACTTACAGAAGTCGAGATACTCATGGCCTTGAATGGAGAAATGGGATGGAAGAATCTGGCAACATTTTGGAAACAATTTTGGAACATCTCGGTCTTATTTTGGGAACAACGCGGTCTCAATTTTGGTAACACATTGGTTTACATTTTTGTGAACCTTTTGGTTATACAATAAGATAGATTTTAAGAAGTTTTTTATATTCAAACTAGCAACTTTAAGGTCATGTTATGTTTTCACATAACTTTAATAATCAAACACAACATCACAAAGGAGGCTGGTCAACTGAACAGGAGATTTACGAACCTCCCGATTCTATCGTTAGAGCAGAAGCAGAGGGTTAAATGCTTGGGAATTTCAAGGCAGCATAAGTGCAAAAAAAAAAACACCACAGCACCAATTGTTCATGGTTTCCGAACATCTTTTTGCTTTTTAAACGGACGCGCCTGTTTGTAGTAATGTAGTGTGACCAAAGCTGTTTTTTTTTGCCGTGAACGTCGGACATGTTTTGGGAACAAAAATTCATGAAAGAAGTGGTTTAAAAAGGAGTCCGCTTGGGCTGCATTTTGGACCGCATTTTTTCTTAGTGTGGTCACAATTTCCTGTATTTGAGACTTAGTATTCTCAATATCGGCTCGAACCAAATCTATAGTCTCTTTTGTAAACATTATTTTAAGAGGACTACAATACCGAGTCGATGATGGGCGAGGATTTTTCCAAAGTATGCAGTTTCCCAATTGCACTTGTAGCGGCACAATACAAATGCAAAAACACGTGCCATTTTAAGCTCCGAGTAGCTAAAGCTTTGGCGATAGGTTGCGTATGCCGAACTCCCATCGCAGCCCCATTAAGAAAAGAGTCTCAAATTTTCATATTTGTCGTCTTCAACTGAGATTAGGCTAAATGTATCGGGATGGGCTTCAACATTTCGAGATATTGTGTGGACCAGCATTTCTTGCAACGGAACAGATCAAGATCGAGATAGAATTGTATTTAAAATTTTTTGATGGGTATCGGTAAGGTATTTAATTTTCAATTTACGTTTGGAATCGAGTTTGAAATGGCCGGTAAGGGACGGAAATTTCATTCCCAATTATGCAATATTAATATTTCACACACCAAAAAGGAAACTAGACATTAAATCAGTTAACCATTTGTTGTGGCTTCTGTAATTCGATGACACTTTACGATTGATAGATCCTAGCACTTTTCGTAACTATGAAATTTCCCTATAACTCTAAATCGGTACTTCATATCTAAACTTGAAAGTTGATAGAAATACACTAATTGTTTATCTTGTAAAACATATAAAATTCAATAGCCCCTCTCTCCCCGATTCATTAACCAACATTTGTTTGCCTATGCTGCCTCAGCAGCCGCTGTGTGTTATCCTTGTTAGCATTTTGTTTGAGAATTGTGTTGCTACCGCCACCTTTGGTGGTCCTCGGAGCGGCATGTTAATTAATCAACCAAATAATAATACAGCACCCCAAAAAGCATAAGAAAATAAAAAGAAACGAGCCGAAACAAACGGGTCAAATGTTGGCCGACCATAAAAGCGCAAAACCGATGGATCATCCAGGAGCAGGCTTGTTTGCCTTTGTTAGCGGCTTGTTAGCTCACATAAAAAAAACAAAAAAAACTTGCTAACAAATACACAAAAAAAAGTATTATGTATAATAAAAGATGATGCTTCATGGCTGTTGGCCATTTCCTGAAGCCATAAAAACACAAAATCAAAATTGATTTAAAAAAATTGCGTGACGCATCAAATGGACTGGCCACGCCCCCCATGCTCCACCCCAACGACCAAATGTGAAAGGCAAAATGATCATTAAAAATGCAAAAAAAAAAAAAAAAAAATGTAACAGAGAGGAAAGGAACTTCTTCTTATCCTGGCCTCGGGCTTGGGGTTTTGGCCACCAAGAAACAGCAGCCAAACAGCTTCATCAAACATTAACAAATACACACAGACCACTCCTTCGCCTGCGCCAACTCCTCTCCTCTGCACTCCTCCTTGCCTGCCAGCAAGTTGCTGTCTTTGCTTTACGATCGCGTATCTCAAGTTTATCGCTTCATTTTCCATGTTTTATGCGCAATTTATGCCTCCTGCTTCTCCTCCTGCTGCTCTGTGTCTGTGGGCCCCTCCAATGCTGACGCTGCTTTGGCTGGAGTTGGCAATTGCACACGCACCGCTTTGTCTGGCCACAACGCTAGAAGATATTCTTCCCGTCCAGTCCAGTCCTTGCCATGCCTTGGGAAACAAAAAAAAAAGCGAGTCGACTCAGTCATTGGGCATTGGTAATTTTACTTGCCTCGATTTCGCGTTTCGTTTCATTTTCGTGCATAATAAAGTTGAACCGAGTGTGTGTGTGTGTGTGTGGTTATGGTCATGAGTAAAGGTATCTACACTTAGAAAAACATTGAATATGGAATCTTTCTTAATTCATAAAAGAAAATCTAGTTGGATTAGTCAAAACTTTTGAATTTCCCACTGCATCGGTCAATTACCAATTGTTGATAGACTATTATCAAGTTTTGAGCAAGCTGAGTCATTAAGTTTGTGTTTGGCAAACTTTGAAAGTGGACAACCAGGTGAGTGGAAAGAATTGAAGCATTTCCGCAAAGGAACGATCTCCGAAATCAGGAGAAGGCTTGTTTTATACCTTTTTGAGTCATAATTGAACCCTGCTTAAGGGGGGAACACACTTTGCGATGAGCAAAAGTAGATGGTTTTTAAAAAAAATTCCAGAAAAAAAGTAGAAGAGATTATTTATTTTTTGTTTTTTTTATTAAATAGTTAATGAATGAAAGGAAAATACAAAATTTTTTTTTGTCAATATGAGGGCCGTTCAGAAAGTTATCGGCCGAAAAATGATGAATAAAAAAAAGGTGCCCAAATGGTGACCATGGTTGCAGCACTTGGGATGATGTGAAAAAAAAAGAAAAATGCGGTTATGTTTAGAACTAATGTGGCTATCGTTCGGTCCTCCGAAAAAAAAATTGCAAATTTTTTTGACAAAATGACGGACATTTGAAAAAAAAAATTTTTTTGGCCTTTTTTTGTAGTGTAGTGTAAAAAAAGTACACTTAAAATATAGGTATCCAAAAGTTGGAGGGCCGAACGATAGCGCCGACAATTCTGCGTCGTATAAATCCTTCCGGAGCAAAATCGGTCCACTGGTTTCCTCTGAATCGTGGCCACCAGTTTGAAAAACGTGGATTCGAGATAAACGCGTTTAAAATTTGCAGTTGCTAGGCAAATCGGGACACTTTGGGTCATTAAAAGGGCTATATCTTCTAAACTATTCCCCCTTTTAGGGGGATATTTTTGTATATCCAAGCTACAAAAATATGCAAAAAAAAAAGTCGAAAATTTTTTTTCCGCAAAGTGTTTTCCCCCCTTAAGTCAATTTACTTTGTAGTAACAAAATTCTGAAACTAAGTAGAATAAAATAGGCAGATCTTATATATTGAAGAGAATCGCAAAGAGAATAAAAACTAAAGAATGAGTTTTAAAACTAGAAGAATTAAACAATAATTTAGAAATGACAGAAACTCTTAAGGGGGTCTTCTCATTGAACAACTTTTTTTTTTTCGACTTTTTTTTTTTGCATTTATTTATAGCTTGGATATTCAAAAATATCCCCCCAAAAGGATTTTCGAAAACTCGAATTAGTTTAGGAGATATAGTCCTTTTAGTGACCCAATGTGACCTAAATTCCCAAGCAACTGCAAACTTAAAGCGCGTTTATCTCGAAACCACGTTTTTCGAACTGGCGGCCATGATATCTCCAGTTCAACTGAACCGATTTTCATGAAACAAAATGGAATCGACGCAGAATTGTCACCATTCTCGGGTGAACCTCGACCATAATTTTAAAAAATTTTTTACTTTTTTTTTTTACACTAAACTACAAAAAAAAAGCCCGAAATTGAAATTTTTTTTTTGAATGGCCGCCATTTTGTCAAAAAAAATCACAAAATTAAGTTTGAGGTTCACCCGAGAATTACATCTATACTGATTATAACCCCGTTTTTTTTTCATTTCGGACGCTTCGGAGACCCGGAATCGTGGCCGCCGTGACGACACCTTTTTTTTCACCACCATCTTTGAAGTCTCATTACTTTTTGAACAGCCCTCGTATCGAGGCAAAAAAATTTTTTATTTACTTTGAACCTTTTGTAATACAATAAATAAAAAAAGTTTTCAGTTATTCTTTGCGTTTTCAAATAAGAATTTTTTTAAAAAGGGTCCAAAAAACGGGTTTTGAATGAGAAGACCCCCTTAACTGAAATTAGTTGAAAAGTGCTAAGCAGATTGAGATGGGTCCTAGTTCAAAAAGCCCAGGTAAGCGCCAAACTTTTTATTGAATGTTAAATTGCCATCATATTTCTGATGAATGCATACGTAAAACTGTCTCCAACATGAAGGTACAAGCATGAGTGCATGATGCTTAACATGAGGCAGTTAAATTTTGAGTCACAAAGCAATCCAAATAGCTGTTTTCTGTTAACGCTAGTGCGACCGTAATGCTCATCAGTCAGTGGAATAAGAAAACATCACATTTCATGATTGATGTTGAATGTTTGCCAGTGGAACAAGGGTAATATGTAAGTCGACTCTTTTTGACGAATTAAATCCATTTGGCTTTGAGCAATCGGTTTCAACTGCTTAATCAATTTCGATTTTCATCAAACCTGAGGTGAGGTGTGCAGATGATTGCACAAGAGAAAGGGACCTACAGTATAACGCCGAATCCGAACGGCAGCTTGAGAAGCTTTTTATGGCTAATTACTACAAAAACTGGCGCCAACAGCAGAGAGGGGTGACCGGGTGTAAAGTTTATTCAAAGAAAGAACTTTTCATTAGATGTTCCGAGGCTGGATCGAACCCACGACCTCTTGCACAGCGGTCGCGCACACTAGCCGCTGTGCCACCCGGCCACATTCGTTGTATTTCATAATCCACAGCTGTTGCTGCCTGTTCCCAGTTCGGCGCTGCTAGAAACCTATCCATTTTCAATCTTAATTCAAAAGCCTAGAAACAATGAAAATCAATCGTTAGTGGTGTGCAAACATCGATATTTTTGGAATATAGAAAAACATCGATGTATCGATAGTAACATAGATGGTTTTTTCAGCTCCAACTGGCGTTTTTTATTTTGTATGCTCTCACACAATTATACAAAGAAAATAAGGTAAATAAGCTTCCCACGGAACCCAACCAAATGTTGAGTTCTTCTTCTTATATGGCCCGATATGTCTTTCACAACCGTTTGACGGTCTCGGCTGCTGCTATTAATGCCCGCCACTCGCCTCTGTCTTGCCTCTGTCTTGCCAGTTGGTCAGTTCAAGCGCCTCAATGTCTTTCAGCACCTGTTTTTCCCAAGTTTCGGTCGTCCTACAGCTCCTGCTTTCCCTAATTCGCCTTCCGCCTGTACACTTTCTTTACTGGAGCTTCTTCATCCATAGAAGTAACATGTCCAAGCCAGCGCAGCCGCTGTTGTTTTATGCGCTTGACTAGATCAGTGCCCTCATAGAGCTCATACAGTTCGTGGTTCATACGGGTGCGGAAATTATCGCCAACTTTTACAGGTCCATAAATCCTCCGAAGGACTTTTCTCTCGAACACGCCGATCGCCTGCACAGCCACTGTTGTTAATGTCCATGCTTCTGCGCCGTATTGCAGGACTGGGATAATAAGCGACTTGCATAGCGCGATTTTCCTTTTTCGAGAGAGGGCTCTGCTCTTGAACTCCTTACTAAGTCCGTAGTAACATCGGTTTGAAGGAGTAATTCTTCTTCGGATTTCCAGACTGATGTTGTTGTCGCTGGTAATCATCGTACCGAGGTAGACAAGGTCCTTTACAACGTTAAAGTTGTACTCTTCCAATGCAACAGATTGTCCAAGACGCGTAGGCTCAGTGCCTTAAGTCAGTACGGATCGCCGCTCACGTTAGCCAGCAGCTTTGCGGATGCATCGCTCTGTTACCAGGGGTTACCACGGGGAGGTGTGAGTCGACTTGAGACGCAGTAAGCCATGATCGCGCTGGGTTTACCATGTTAAGCCGGTCAGCAACTTTACCTCACTACATACGCCCCCATAACCACAGGAGAGTTTCTGCCTTCCAAAGAGCCCCAATTTTCGCAGTTCTTAAAAACGTTATGCGTTAATGCTATAGCGAGTTTTGGTCAACTCATTGACTTCGCCTTCGTGTTGGTTAGCCGACCGGAAGTACTTTGGTTAGGTGATGGGGGAAAGGCTATGCATCGACAGCTGTTGAGTATCGTCACATCGCCCTTAGCACAATGAATTGACAGTGGCTTAAAGCATCAATGATTCTTTACCAAATCCATCTTCTGATGAAGATTTTTGTTTTTTTTTAGAGATAGACATTTTTATTGTTAAAGTATCCTTCAATAAACAACCTTCTGCTACCCTTTTTTGGTTGCTTATGCTAGTGTGATATTGGATTTTAACAGTACTTGGCAGTGTCCATTTGGGCTTACCGATAAACTGATGAAGATGAATAAGAATCTATGGCTAAGGAGCTCGATAATAAGAAAGGGACAAATATTACAGTCTTCCTTTCCTCAAAATTGTTATGTTAAAAACTTTCATTTCATCATCATCATTTTCGAGGTTTACTTCGCCATTTCAAAGAGCGACCCTACATAGCTTAAAAAAGGTCTTAATCCATCAATCTACCAAATAAGTTTACTCCAAAAGTTTTGGTGCCAGGCTAGCAAGGTGCGAAACGCAAGTTATCTCATATATCTAGGTGCGAAACAGAAGTTAAGGAAATTATGTGATTTAGTCCCGATTTCTTCACTTCTATATAGATATATATGCTATATGTTTAGAAAGCTCCTTCTCTCTCTCCCAACTGTTGCCTCTTTCTCCTAGGTTGAACGGCCTCCACCCCTAAGATCGGTTGCCCAACTCAAAAAAATCCTCGACATCTATCGGCAATTAGCTGACCGCTTTGTAGGCAATTAACTTGCGATTAATGGGCCACACACACTGAGAAATGAAGGTATAAAATTGTTATACTCCAGCACTCATAAAAATGTTCTCCAACTGCCAGTTGACCTTTCCCTATCCCTGGCGCTGCTGTTGCTTTCTTTATTTGTGTACGTGGTTAATTTTGTATTTTTATGTTTTGTCAGTGTTTATAATTAATCACCTGTTGTGTATGCATCTGTGCTCCCTTCCCCTTCCCTACCTTATGCCCTTTCTCCCCTTCTTCTCTTCTAGCGCCATTAGCGCCGGCTTCTTTTGGGTCAACCCTCCCCTGCGCTTTGATGTCTTTATTTACTAATTTCCCGCTTATCATTTGAATGTTTTGTAAATTGAAACATTTTTACTAATTGCCTGAAAATTTGTTGTGCTGCACCAGCTGTCCGAAGGGGAAGGGTCTAGGTCTGTGTGTGTGTGCACCTTGCGCCGCACTTGAGTGCACTTTGACCCAGCAGCAGCAGCAGCAGCGACGGCAATCATCAACATCCGGTGGTCAAAAGCCACTAAGTCAAAATTGAAAATTATGTGGGCGACGTTTTTCCTAGGAAAAATAGACTCACGCACCCCCAGAATAAGAAAAAAAAAGACTGAAACTGAAGTTGCAGCAAAGCTAAAGGCGGGCTTTGGACTGTCTCTTGACCATGTTCAGCATAGAGAGGCCATTAACTTGAGGTTGGTCTGATACACTAAGCAACAAAAATATTGTTTGGGCAAAGTTTATAAATTGACGGGGGGTGACCCCCCACACCATGTTTTCGAAACAAGCACAATATGTTCTAGAAACAAGCTCAAATAGATCATGAGTGAGAACAAAATGTCCACGGCATAATGTAAGCAAATATTCATGAATATAGAAAAAGCGGGCTTATCAGACTAGCGTCACCAAAGTGTCAAGATTTTGGTACATTTAGAACGGACTATTTTCTCTGTGTACCTTCTCTGCGTACTACCAGTCTTTCTTTCGTTTCTTTATCACTAATTTATGTAGGTTTAAGATACTTTCCTTTAGCTCAAGCCCTACTCCAAATTGACTCTGCATAGTCACTTAACTCAGAGAAAAAATAGAGAGTTTCATAGTTGTATCAAGATTGTTTGATGTCAGAAGTTCTATAAGAATGAAAGATCTTAATCCAAGAGCGAAGTTCTTGATACAAATATGAATTTTTGATCCCGTTTTTATTGATCCAAGAGCTTCAATCAAGGAGAACAGTTCTTGAATCAAGTGCTTAACGTACTCAAATCCAAGATTGCTCTATTTTGATTCCAAAACATAGCACTGTGTTCTGTTTACGCCTTCGGATTACGATATTTTTGACGTACATACCGGGAATGCCAGCAGCCAAAACTGATTGGGAATTCCAAAAACGACATGAGTGTAAAAAAGTGTCAAAGGTGCACTAAACACAGCAAAAATCGATGTGGTTTCCCATAAAAAACGAAACTGCGATCGCGGACTCAACGATATTCTCTCAAAAGTGCTTGCTCTCCTCTTAGTTTCTTTGCCTCACTACCCTCGCCTAAAAACAGTAAGCTGAGAACGCATTTATCTCTATTTCAGGAGCGAAATTTTTAAAAAGTCAAGAACGAATAGATATTTTTTTCAAGAGCGTTCGTACCTTAATTTTTTGTTCTGCTTTTTTCTGGGTGTACTAATTGTCGCGTTCCATCTTTTTTTTATAAATTCAAAAGTCCTCGGATTCCCTGCATGCAAGCCTATGATCCTTTCCCTTGACTAAATGCATAGCTCCTTATGTTCTTTCTTCAATTCTTTAGCAACTGTTCAGATCCTAAATGGTTTGATTCCCTTTGTGTTTGCCAGCATAGGCGTTTCCCAAAATTTCCTTTTGATGACTTGAGTCGAGCCGATTTTCACCCTGTTTATGCTCAGTTCTCACAATTTCTGTCTGCATTTGATCATCACTCGATATGGGTGCTTCAGCACAATTTCGTCATCCCCATTTCTCATTTCCTTTCTATCTGGCTATTCTTACTCTTGGACGGGGCGGGCTCTCGGACTTATCCAAGAGATCGTAGGAGGCTTGATTGCTCTGTACCGTATTCCAATTCTGGGAAGGATAGTTTATCTAAGATTCAGAGATGAGTACAGGCACGACTGCTTCGTAGAGTATTAGAACTCGGAGGAGGATTTGCCCTTCAAGATATACAAGACCTAGGTGGGTGCACTACGGCTCCGTAGAGTATTAGAACTTTGGGGAGGATTGGCACTCCAAGGTTCTCAAGAACTAGGTGAATGCACTACAGCTCCGTAGAGTTTTAGAACTCTGGGGAGGATTGGCTCTACAAGATGTACAAGAACGGGGTGGTCGCACTGCGGCTCCGTAGAGTATTATAGCTCTGTGGAAGATGGGCAATCCAAGATAAGAGCTAGGTGGATGCACCACGGCTCCGTAGAGTATTATACTCTGGGGAGGTTTGGCAAACCAAAGTACACAATCCAAGGAGGATGCCCTAAGGCTCCATACCTAAGGAGGATAAGTACCTCAGGGGGCTTACCTGTGTTCTCCGAGCCCTGGTGACTAATCTCGGCTCACGCCACCCTGACCATTTTGTAGGGTTGCCAGCGATAACTATTGGATATTAATCGGTATCGATCATTTGAAATTCAAACCAGTCGTTATTTCAATTGTGCGCGCTGGTACAGTGCGTCACCGAACTGACTTTATTTTTCGGAACTTTCTAAACGCTTATAAGGCCTACTTTTTTCTCGAAACGATACCCTTTCGGTTCTCTACTAGTTATGAAGCAGCTGACTCTTATAATCTGCTTTGGTTTTGCGTTGGCAGTGCGTTTAATGTTATCTCTTGTCATTATCAAGTCGACGTTTTCCAAGATGGTTCCGCCCAACCATCATAAACCATGCCTTTAACTGATACAACATGAAATTTACTGGGTGTTGCGATTTCCATCAAAGCGTAGAGATATTCTTGCAACGTTTCGCTTTTCTTTTGTTGCCATGCGATGCACCTCTGCTGATGATAACCTAACACCAAGCTCGTCAATCAATGTCCCAAACGTGGCTAAGTAATATTTGAGCCGGAGAATTGAGAAACACTTCCTTTGACATCCTTTAAAGGGAACCACGATCTACTCATTTCTGGAGATCATCTTTGTCTGTTACCTTTTTGTGTCAAACGGTCCATAGCGGTGCTAATGTTGCTGTAGGAAAATGTGATGTTAGGCGGTGTATGCTGTATTTAAAGGTGGTCATTGTGGCTAGTAGACACCTGTATACACAGAGAAATCAAAATTAGCTACTTGCAGCGTGTAGAAATGATTGCACGCGCTTAATGTAGAAAACGGAAAATGTTAAACGTGGCATGTAGAAAAACTACTTGCTACTTGTAGAAATGAAAATGTAAGCGAAGCATGTAGAATAGTTGAATGCTGCGTGGACAAAGGCAAAGAGTACATGACAGGAGAAAGTCAGCTTATTTCCAAATAACTTTATCGGGGTCCAGAACAGAATCTCTAAATTTTCTAAACGTTTCTTTACTACTACACCACCCCGCCCACCCCACACAGACACAACAAATATTTCGAAATAAAACCAACAAACCTGAGACTGGACACACCCGATACACTGTTTGCCATCACATGTAAGGTCTCTCCAAAATGCCAGGCTACAAGATTAGATGACAAAGTTGAGAGATTTTAAATCGACTGCTTAGCGCCAAGTAGATTTAAAGCGTACGGTTTTGCTTTCCTACAATTTAGTAGGCAACTTTATTCTTGACACTTGGCATATAAAGTTCTCCTTGTTTAGTTCAAAATCCAATTGCTCATTCGAAAAACTCTAGAGATTTCTGGGACACTCCCCAATATAAATGCTGCAGTCCGACAAATTTCTCCGCCTCCACTTTAGGTCAGAACTTTGTGGATCCTGTTTGAGTATTCGTTTTTGGTGGTATAAATATTTTTGGGGTTCAATGAGCTAATATTTGCCCAGTCTTAAAATATGTTCCTAAGGCAGCGACAACAACAACGAGATGTGTTATAATCCCTTCGCTCGATTCTTTATACTATACATACTTTTTTTCTATAATCGTTTCGTATTTAAAAACGTATATCGAACCACCTCCTCTAGTTCCCACACTCTTGACTCTCTAATTTTTCATAACTTTATCTTAACTAGAGCCTCACTGCCCCACAATTAAAATGACCGCACCTCGTTTCGCCTGTGGTGGCCCGATCTCACCGGGTCGTCTGACACTCTGTAACACCGCCTCCTTCGTTGCTTTTTTTGCCGTCTCAAAACTTCCTCTTATCCTTTTTCGCCTCCGGCTGCCTCTCCACCACTCCACAATAACTTTTTTTGACTCATATTCAAAACGATCTATTTTTGATATTATCGATATGATATTTTGAGAAATATCGACAACCCTACTTGGCGGTAGATCAGTTTTTTCAAGGTATAGGTTTTGTAGAAACAAACCGAAATATTGGGTTCAGACCAGGTTCAGGTTCAATTGATTCTGGGCTCGCACTTGTTTCGGTTTAAGATTCATTTTATGGCAAAATTCTGGGCTCGAACTGATTCCTTTCAAAACCAGTTTGTAGCACTGATTGTGACACGGATCTGATAGCTTTTTAAACACTTGGAAAGTGTATTAAAATTTTGCACAGAAGTTTTCAAAGCCTAGTTAGATGGAATCATATCCGACCACATTGACGAGCTGAGTCGAGTGAGCACTGTCCGTCCGTTTGTCTGTTTGTTCCAACGCAAATTAGTCCCTCAGTTTTGAAGCTATCGACCTGAAATTTTGCATAGAATCTCCTTTTGACTGCAGGAACGAACTGTTTCTAGTGTATGAAAACTTTGGAAGTCAGCTTTACTTTCTCTTTATACTTAAGAAAAAATATAGAGCAAACATTTTTTTCGATTTTTTTTTTTGCATATTTTTATAGCTTGGATATTTGAGAATATCGTACTAAAAGGATTTTTTGAAATTCAAAATACCTTAGAAGATATAGCCCTTTTAATGACCCAAAGTGACCCGATTTGCCTAGCAACTGCAAACTTTAAACGCGTTTATCTCGGAACCACGTTTTTCGAGCTGGCGGCACTGATTGCGCCCGTAGTTCTGAACCGATTTTGATGAATCAAAGTGCACTCGACGCAGAATTGTCATAATTATGGTCCCTTTTTAAATCATAGTTTTAAAAATTTTTTTACTTCTTTTTTTTACACTAAACTACAAAAAAAATTGCCCAAAATAGATTTTTCATTTTTCAATGGCTGCCATTTTGTAAAAAAAAATCGCAAAATTATGATATATATAGTGGCCCGAATTACATCTGTACTGAGTCTAACGCCGTTTACTTTTTCCATTTCTGATGATCCGAAGTGGAGATATCCGTGCCGCCAGCAGCATACCTTTTTTTCGACGTCCAACTTTGAAGGCCGACAACTTTTTGAACAGCACTCGTACAAAGGAAAAATTTTTTACAATAAAAAAACAGAATTTAAATAACTATTTCCGTTTTCAAATAAGATTTTTCTTAAAAAACGTCCAAAAACGGCTTTCCAAGCAGCAATACCCCCATATTTTCGCCTTCCCATGTTGCCCAGTGTGGCTCATTCCTGTACAGTTCTTGCATCCTGTTTGAATACTTTACTCATTGCCATCTGCAAGTCTTTTGTTTTTATGCCCACAAGCGCCGCCTGCCAAAACAATTTTACAATACTTGACAAAAGTTTTTGCAGCCATGGGGTTTGGTTAAGTGCACAGCAGCAGCAGCAGCAGGAGCCGCAGCCGCCTTCTTCTCCTTCTACAAGGTTCAAGAATTTTAAGTGAGTTCGAGGCTGAAGAGACAGATAGTCTACCTCGCGCTGGCTTGTCCTGCCATTCTCATTGAAAATGCATTTTTCATGATGTTGTTGAGCGAGCAACAGCAACAACAACAACAACAAAAAGAGAGAAGAAAAATAATGAAGCTCTGTTGGCATAGACAAACGGACGCCGTGGAGCACGATTTGCTTGTAAGGCTCAGTCAGCAACAACAACGCAAATTAAACCAAACGAAATTAATTGAAGCGAGATGCGCAGGCAAACTCGCACCGAGAACATGGCAAAAGAATTGCCAAAAGACAACAACAACATCCGCAGATGAAACCAACAACAGCAGCAGCAACAACAACAATGCTGACAAGCCATTTTGTACTTACAAGTCATTATCACCAGGCAAAGGTGATCGCTGGAAGCTGATAAGCTGGCAGAAAGTCTCCTTCCATCCTTCAGCCAATACTATCAGGCAGCGCCATCGACAACATCAAAGAGTAGCATATAAAACAAAAGATAACGAGCAACACACACACACACAATCGAAACGGGAGCAGGAACCAACCACCGGCACTGTGGTGTGAGATGTGTTGGAAAATATCCTTTAACATTTTACAAAATTTCAAAAATATTTCTGAAAATGTATGAGATATTTTGCCATCAATTTCGAACCACTTTTTAGTTTCTTTCATCTCTGAAATGACTTTGCAACACTTTTCTACTTTGTTGCCAGCATTTTTGGAGTGCCTAATGATTCGCCAGTCACAGTAAATCGTATAATTTCTGTTATCCCTTTCTTCCATTCCGCTACCACTGTATCTCCAGTCTACCACAATGATGATAATGATGTCATTTGGCATTTATTTACGAGGCCATAGTCAATGCTAAACGAGATCTAATTTACATTTATGAAGCTGTTCTACGCACGCACTGGGAGACTTGTGACTTGTTCACATTTCCCCCTTCCATCTCATACTCCTCCTGCTCCTGCCACTGGTCTCTTCCCTGTTCACCCTTCCGTGGACTGCTTGTGTGTCCCTGTTTGGTTTGTTGTGGTTGCTGTTGGCGTTGATAAGATCAAAATCGCATTGCCTTAATCGTTGTCTATGTGTGTGACAATAACAACAAGAACAAAGCGACTGTGACAGGAGCAGTTAAAGATGTATGAGGATGTATGCAGGAGCAGAGTCGAACCAAGTGATTCAAAGTACAAGTGCATAAATTACAGATAACGATACGTGTTTGGTGTTTTGGGTGACTGTCCAAGATAGGTAGCAAGTGGATTGAGCAGGGGTTAGAGCGGGGGGGTTAAATGCGAGAAAGTTAGACATGGGCCGTACGAGTTGATAGTTCAATTTAAGATATCATTCTGACAAATTTTTTTAATTAAAAAAAAAAGAGTTTTGTGAATAAAATAACCACCCAATATGAAGGAAAGAGGGGAACAGGAACAAGGAAAAAAAATGGAACGGAAAATTTACGAAAAAGGTAAAAATGGAAAAAGGAGTACCAACAACAATTTAAATGGCAATACCACACGAAAAAAATTGAGAAAAATAGAAAGAAAGAAAAAAGAAAAAAGAAAAATACCAAAATTATCAAAAATAGAAGAAAACATAAAAAGAAAAACAAAAGGAAGTCCAATAAAGAATTAAAAAGTAGAAAAAATACTCAAAAAAGAACTCAAATATCAATGGAAAGGTAAAAGATAAGTGTGGCCGGGTGGCTCAGCGGCTAGTGTGCGCGACCGCTGTGCAAGAGGTTGTGAGTTCGTCGATCCCGCCTCGGAACATCTAATGAAAAGTTTTTTCTTTGAATATACTTTAAACCCGGTCACTCCTCTCTGCTGTTGGCGCCAGCTTTGTAGTAATTAGCCATGAAAAGCTTCTCAAACTGCCGTTCGGATTCGGCGTTAAACTGTAGGTCCCTTTCTCTTGTGCGAAAATTAGAAGCGCACAAGCCAAGAGATTGTGAAAAGCTCGGCTTTGGCCCTTTGGGGCTGTGTCAACTTAACAAGCCATTTTTAGTGAGAATGAAACAGAAATAAACAAGAAAGAAAATCGGTCAAGCCCGACTATAACATACTCTGTAACTGTGAAGTGCTGCCCATCACCGTTGCGTCCGCTGCTGTCCATAACTCCTTATAACTCGACAACCGTTCATCCGATCTTTAACGATCGATAAATAATCCTGATTACTAAATATGTTCAGAAGGAATGAACCTTCTACGAGCTGTGGGAGATATGACGTTTTTTCCAATTTTCAGGGGCGGGAGGGGGCGTGGCAAAAATTAAAAATAAACTTGATCTGCCCACAAGTATAAGAAGCATATGTCCCATATGTGTCAAGCCTCTATCTCTTACCATCTCTGAGATCTGTTTCTTCATACGGACAGACGGATAGGCAGACAGACGGACGGACAGAGGGACATGGCTATACTCTGAGTACCTCTGGTACAGAGTATAAAAAGAAGGAAGAATAAAGGAAAGAAGAAAAAGCCTCCTGTTGTGGTGTTGTTTGTCTCTGTTTAATGTTACGCGATAACATAACATGAACTCGAGCCGGCTTAAAGCTTTAGGTTCACTTAACACAAAGGTCGCAAAAAACAGTCACATTTGTACCAAAACGCTAGGCACGGCGATGTTGTTCGAAACTAAACAAAAATAGATTCATTTATTACAACAAAATAACCCCGTTCGGATGTAGTTTTGCAAGCAAACTGTTGATCATCATCTTAGAAGTAGCCCAGCAACCTAGTGGTGTCTGCAAGGTGCTCCATTAGGACTCCCAGTACGGTGCGACAAGCCTCCTAAGAGCTCCGGGAAAAGGCTTCAAAAAAGTATGCCTAAAGGAGCATGTCCGCAGGAGAAAAAGGCCTATTTAATATATGAGATAAAAAAGTATGCCTCAAAGGACTTCCTTTAAATGCGTGATTTCGGCATCCCAGAATGCTCATTCAGACTCCATTCGGAGCGCTCCGTAGACGCTCCTTCGAGGTGCTGCTTTGGAAGTACCTTTTCACTCCTGCTTCGGAGCGCTCCGCATTTGGTTGGCCGGGAGGGACTAAGTCTCTCACACACATTCAGTAAGGCAATAGGGACACACATAACGCGGTCCTTAGATTTTTGCGCGCATGCTGCTTTGGAATTCCCAAACATTTATAGCAACGGAGGAATGGAGAGACGGTTGTACGAAGCTCAGAAGTCGGGCAAAAGATCACTAATGATTTGGGTGTTCCAAGTAGTCATGTTTACTTCCTCATGAAGTACATAAAGCAAGTTAAATAAAGTTCAGTGGAAGTCCGGCTCGAAGGACCAAAAAAACTTAGGTGAAGAGGTCGTTCAGAGTTACTACTGGGCAAAAATGTAACTTGGACTTGGGATAAGGTGATTCCAGAAGTAAAAAGCGCAACTATATTCTTTCAAATTTCAATTTCAAACGACCTTAAGGTCTACTTATATTTCAAGTCGATCGCTCTTATCGATAACATTTTCTGCGTAGCTAAGTATCGGACTTAGATAAGGATAATATGGGAACAAGCGGAACACAACTTAACAGTATAAAGTTTAAAGATTTAAAACATTAAATAGACAATAAACAATTAGCTTTATAAATGGAACTTGATGCTTTCCTTTAAAAAAACGTTGGAAGGAGACTTCCGCCAGTGGGAGGTGAGGGAGCGTCAGTTTGCTATGTGGAACCGGGCAAGAAAGTGTATAGTTTCCTTTTTCCTTTTCTCTGGTATTGCTAGATGTTCCGAGGCTGAACGTAAAACTGTGTAGTTTGATTCTCGTACAAATTTTTTACAAGACCGAAATTAAACTTGAGCCACTTTCGCCCGTTCCCGGATACAAAAATTGGTTCTTTTTTTCTTCTTAACTTTCGCTTAGTCATGTTTTGGCTATTTGCTCATTCCACTGGCGCATTCGCAACATAACTTAATCATAACTTTTTGGGTGGCCTCCCCGAATGCCCAAAACAATGCTGAATTGTTCTGCCACACAAAAACACACACACACAGACACAGACAGAAATACACTTTGATTTCAATCTGAAACTGGCCCAGCATAATAATATTGTATCATTGTATCTCAAGGAGTTGCCGCCGCCGCCGCCACCGAGCATCGTGGTCGTGAAACGGCAACAGCAGCCTCTCGGCCCATCATCATCATCATCAATGGCAGCTTTGGGCCTACCGTACAAGAAAGGCTTTGGCTGTCTTTGGCACGCTGAAAATTTTATGACTTCATTTGCTGACCACCAAGCGAGTCTCCCCAAAACAAAACAAACATAATAGGCCGCTTTTTTTTATTTGATGGTCAGTTTAGCGTTTTTTTTTTTGTTGTAGTTTGGTTTGGTCTGCAGATGCAATACTTGGAATTTCATGCAGCGGCAACAATAGCACAAAGGATTCTTTGAAATTTGATTAACATTTTTGATTGGGTGGGAGCAACTACTCTAAATTAATCTGGGGTCGTAAGGTTCGTGATAAGGATACGAAATTAAAGCAGTTTTCTGAAGTAAGTGGAGTTTGCCAGTTTCGAAACTGTCAGTCCCGCATCACCTTTCAGCCAACCGCAGCATTAACTTTCATCTATGAACTTACTCCAAGTTAAAGTTTATTCCAAAAATATTGGTGAATCAATAAATTCTAAATCGAAATAAAGTTCAAACTAAAATAGAGTTGTTACGATTTAGCAATGCGATATCAACCACCCACTTATTTACAGGATCCGCATCTGAAGCCTTAACAACGGATTTATAATGACAAATTAACGAACTGGCATAATTTTCTGAGATTTTTTGCAACAAAGTAAATAATTTACACTCAGAGAAAAATAGAGAATTTCCTACTTGGATCAAGAATGTTTGATGTCAGTAGTTCGAAGAGAATGCAAATTCTTTTACCAAGAGCCAAGTTCTTGATACAAGTTTGCATTTTGGAGCCCGTTTTGCTTATTCCAAGAGTTTAATACTTGAACCAAGTTCGAAACATTCTCAAATCTAATCATACAACCATTTAAAATCAATTGTTTTATCCTTTAATTTGTTTCATAGAAAATAAATTGTCAAACTGTGTAACATTAGCTCGCTTCAGAAACACAAAACCACAAAGCGGCAGCAGTCTTTGCCTGTTAACTGTCAGTTCAACAGAAGGCCAGCAATGCCATAAATGCTTGGGAATTCCAAAGCAACATGAGTGCAAAAATCGATGGCCACATCTCACGAAACCGTGAGAGCGGACTCAACGCTAATCTTTCAAATGTGATTGCTCTTCTCCCTCAGTTTGTTGACCTCTCTACCACCGCCTAAAACACTAAACTGCGAACGAAATTATCTCGATTTCTAGTGCCATGTTCGGACAATTCAAGAACGCATAGATATTTTTTCAAGAGCGTTCGAACTTAAATTATTCCTTGTGCTTTTTTTCTGGCTGTAGTCTAAGTTGTGAAGATATAAGCTATTAAAGAGCTTTTCAAACTTTCCGGTTCGATTTTGGGATGCTTATCTTTAAAAGCATGCAAATCGAACTCAAGGAAAAGTGTAACTCCATCATTAGGCAGTGGAAATTCCGAAAAAATATAATTTTTTCATCCGAAAATTTCTAAAACTATTTTCAAAGCTCTTTTTAACAAAATGTAAATATTGAAACAATATTCAAAACAGGATTTCAGCCAGAGGAAATTAAAATCATCAAAGATGAATTACACAATTGGTTTTCGACAAAGGGAAGAGTTTCCAATTCTGATTTCATATCACTTGAACGACATCGAAAACGGGAAACTTTCCGGAAAACGAAACTTCTTCAATTTGCGGTGGCGGGAGGGCGCTTGGGAAAACTGGAAGGCGATTCAAAATGCTGGAAGAATGTTATGACGCCAAGCGATTCCGAAGCGATCCAGTGCCCCATTGTGGTGCGTCTGACCTGCAATCTGATGTTGAAGGGACGCAACACTGACAAAAAGCTAAGTTCCTGTCGCACGAGATGATTCATGGTGAATGTGTCGCCCTTTCGTCGCGTTAACCAGGCCATCTGGCTTCAGGAACACAAAGATCATGGCCGAGTGCTTTGTCGATTAGCTGATCAATGCTGCAAAGGGTTCCTCCAACTCGTACGCCAGCAATTCGAAAACAAGAAGAAGAGAACATAACAATTCTACTGACATGTTTACAAAAAATTTAAAATTTCTCAATTCAACAATTCCAAAGCTTCGGTAAAAAGTGCTCACTGAACACCCAAAATGTAAAAACATTGAAAAATAGAATCAATAAAACTCTGTCTGTAACAACATCTAGAGAGCCGTCTTCAGCTATTTTTCAAGTCAATTTTTCGCTTATTTAATTTGCTTTACATATTATCTAGTCAAGTTTTGGCACTCAAGTAAAAGCTTGTCTAAGCATCTGGCTTACAACAAAAATTACTACAGTCAATCACAAGGGTTCGCTAAGTAGATGGTGTGTGGTAAATTTACGCTTTACCATTTTACGAAAGCTATTGAATACCCTAATTTTGTGCGTAAAAATGCTAATTTATTTGTTTTTAAACCTAAACATTCTTTGCTAAAATCTTTCCCGGAGTAAATAGTCTTAGTAGTGAATTTCGGAGTGATAATTTAAAGCATAATCATTAGAAATATGTAGCTTCAGTTCGTGGATGATTTCAGAAGAGTTTCATTGTTCATGAAACTTAGGACTCAAAAAGCGAACGTCATCAAAGATCGCATTGTCATCAAAGATCGCATTCATGACCGAAGAGCAAGTTTTAGGACCAACTTTTCCAATTAAGTATTAATTTCGTACTAAGCCCACCTGGGATCTATACTATTTAGATGTCTGATTTCGACCACACTTGGTGAAATTATGAAAAAGCATAATACACTGCTAATTACGAAATTTGGAGGCGATCCCATTTAAAACAAAAAATTGTTTCTCACTAGAACTTTTTTTTGACCGATCATTCATACTGCAGCTATATGCTATAGTCATCCGATTTTGATAATATTTTGTAGAAATGTGTTAAATTATATAAAATAAGTGTATGCCAATGATAAGGACGTTTTCATTAAGAACAAAAAAGTTTTCCTCACTCGAACTAGTTTTTCGACCGATCGTTACTATGGGAGCTATATGCTATAGTCATCCGATTTCGACCAAACTTTGTAGAATTGTGTAAAAGTAAATAAAATAAGTGTATGCTAATAATAAGGACGTTTTCATTAAAAACAAAAAGCTTTTCTCACTAGAACTAGTTTTTCGACCGATCGTTCCTATGGGAGCAATATGCTGTATTCATCCGATTTCGACCAATTTTTGTAGAATTGTGTAAAAGTATATAAAATAAGTGTATGCCAATGATAAGGTTTCATAAAAAACAAAAAAGTTTTTCTAACTAGAACTAGTTTTTCGACCGATCGTTCCTATGACAGCTATATGCTATAGTCATCCGATCCGGCCGGTTCCGACAAATGTGCGGCGTATTTGTACCAAAAGACTTCGTGCAAAGTTTGGTGAGGATAGCTTTAAAACTGACGGAGGAGATAGCATAGAAACAGACAGACGGACGGACGGACAGACGGACAAGGCTAAATGAGCTCAGCTCGTCATGCTGATCAAGAATATATATACTTTATGTGGTCGGAGATGCTTCCTTCAATGCGTTACAAACATCCGCACAACATGTATAAACAAAAAAAATATCTATTTAAGGATATATCAATTATAATTAATAAAGATGTGGCTCGCAAGATTATCACTGAAAATATACTTGGTCGCTACGTTTGACATATTGAAAAACCGATTTTTGAGAAAAGAACGATGCCTACGCTCTTCTAAACGCAGCATCAGTTTCTCCAAAAAGGCAAGGGATAAGGATTTGTCGTTTATCTTGCAGCAAACATTAAAGTTGGCAGATAAATCTGAGATAACGAACAGTCGAGGACTCAAAACAGCGATTCCTTTAACTGAAGATGAAACCTTAGCCTTTCTGCAGGACAATTGTCTTACCAAAAGACAGTATGACTGCATTCGAGCAATGTGCTTTCAGAAAAATTGCGAAGTATACCCCAGCTACGAGAAAATACTACAACAGGCCATATTACTCTGCAGACCATTAGAGATTATGTTAAAACTATCCGTTGACGAGGTGTCACTTCCAAATTTGTTAATTAATTAATTTATTATTATAGAATCATTTGGAAAAATCGGAATCCACGAACTACAACTTTCCATGAATCTGATGTTTTTGATGAATATTGTTTAGAATTGATTTAAAAAACTAATTATCCATTATATTTGTCTTAAATTATATTCCAAACTCTTTATAAAAAATAAATTCTCTTGGAAGGCTGGTGGATTTATATGGCAGGTAGGTGAAGGAGTGGTCCAATAGAGTCATAATTTGATTCGAAATTTCCATTTGTCCGGTCAAATATAAGTGCCAAATTGCAGTGCTGTATCTTTATTTTGGACTTTTTGCCAAAAAAAGGCGGTTCCAACCACTGTGGAGCGCTGTTTCCTGAAAATCTCAAGAAAAACCTGATTGGGTTAAAGAAAAATATTAGCTAAAACTTACAGAAAATAATGGAAAATCTTATAACATTTTCAAACTTTCTGACTTACTGAATCATGCCCAGTTCAAGTTGACATTTTATGATTTATCAATCCCCTGTCGTTAGCCTTTTATACTCCATCTAAGGCCCCTTTAAAAAAATCCCCAAATTCCTTTAACTTGATTAAGCCAAACTTTCTCACGGCCCAGCCACCTGACGCCTCAGACTGAACCCAATCCCAGGCTGTGTGATCTTCGACAAAACACAAAAAAAAAAAAAAAAAAAAAAACCTTCTCTCCTCCCCTCTCTACCTTGTATAATATTCAATGAAGACATCTGTCAGCAAAAATGCTGAGGCGTTTTGTTTATGGCATTTAAGGCAAAGCTGATTTTTATTACCCCAGTAACAGCCACAACAACAACAACAACAACTGCCAGGAAAGCCACACGCGACGTTGTCGTCCACATCATTGACACATCGTATGCAAATTAAAAGCGTCTCAGGCCCAGACCCATTCCCAAGTCCCAGTCGCAGTCGCAGTTCCAACTGAAGAAGACTCATAAAATTGCCAATACAAAACTTCAAGGCTCGAGGTCAAAAGGACGCGTCCCATTCGACGCGATCTGTGGCATGAAAGCAGTTAAATGAAACACCGCAAAAATATCAGCGACCGCCCGAGTGGTTGCCCCGCTCCGCCTCCCCCCCTCTCCCCCAGCCCTTTGTGGATGGTTAATCAGGCTCATTAGGTGGCCGCAGCTCATTTATATACAAAATTACGAACATGGCTCGCAGATTTTTGTGGTCTTGTCTCTTCTCAAAATGTGATTAAGTTATTTTGCGGCAGAAAAGGACGGAGGCTGTCGGTTGAGTTAGGTACCCCACACTGTGGCATCGGTTTTCGAACGCTCCATTAACCGTAATTAAGGTATTCTTTCGAGCTCTGCGCTTTCTTTTTGTTTCTCCGCTCATCCTTTTGCAGGTCTGGTTCCAGCTTTATTGGCTTATGTTGTTGTGGTTGTTGTTGTTGTTGCAGGTACAACCGACACCAAGCACCACCAACCACACCACACCACACACATCTTCATCTACGACAAGGCAGTCAGAGCCAAGTCTCTGTGTGGGGTTTGCATTTTGGACTGGACGTGCGACCGACCAACCGACCGACCGGCTGCCTTCTGTTGCCTGCCAATGTCTACAGTTGAAAACATTTTTTTAAAGCCAGCTTTCTTGTTTTTGAACAAGGAAAGCTAAAGAAATTTTGTGGTCGAACTCATTAAAGGACCCAAAAGATGACTGCTTTTTCAAATGGTGTAATCAAGGTAGGGAAATTTCACTTTTAAGAGGTTTTTAGTATGGAAAATTTAAGCGTAAACATGTTTTTATTTTACTTTTCTTGAAATCAACGGTAAGTACTACTACTTAGCTTTAAAATAAGTTATCACAAACAATTTTGCGATTTTTCTACGCTAAGATATACCACTTTGATTACAGGAGCTCAGAATCACAAAATATTCTAGCGCCTACAGGTATGCAATGGTTTTTGCTGAAAATTAACTTCATTATTAATAACTAGCCTACTTAACTGTTTATTGAATTGCTTAGAACCTGCCCCGATTACTGGAAATCTAATAAATGTTTATAAAAACCAGAGCTCGCAAAAAACTCTCAACACTTTTAGCGTGTCAACAAAAAACAGTTAGGTTACGGACACAACGAAACAAAGCAAGCGAAAGACAGTTTTAGCTCTGTTTTTGTTCATTTCTGTTGCTCTCAGAGCAAAGACACTTTGTTTCGTTCCTGTTTCTCTCCTGCATTCAAAGACACTTTTGCCGACTCGTTTGATTTGCTCAAACGAACACAAGTAACAGAAAACACATGACGTGTGAGAAAAAGTGTTCCGCTCAGTGGGAGACAGTTTGTGCTGAGTTTGTTTCTGTTTTTCACTGAGGCGGGTCGCGTTGAAAAAATGGTTAACAGTTTTTTGCGAGCTATGATAAAAACAAACTTTGAACAAATGGGTTCGATCTCGCCTACTGAAAATCCATTAAAAGTTTTAAAAAATAACCAAATAGAATACAGTTATTTGGGAACTCAAATGGAAGCAAATTCGGAATAATGACAGCAGAAGAATGAGACAACCAACGTACACATTAAATTCTATCCCGCACCGAATAATGGAAATATCACAAAATCAATTTAGTCCCTTTTTGAAACACTATGTAGTGTCGTCCTTTCTGAGACTTTCTCTAGAGCTACAGAGATTTAAGGGGTTTAAAATATTAATGGTTGGCTCAACACACATTTTCGAATAAACTTCTATCTATAAAACTGTGGGAGATATCAAGTTTTTTTCCCTTTTGCCGCCGCCGGGACGGGCAAAAATTGAAAATAAACTTGATCTGCCTGCAAGTATAAGAAGCATATCTCCCATACATATCAAACCTCTATCTCTTACCATCTCTGAGATCTGTTAGTTCATACGCAGCGACAGAACGGACGGACAGACGGACAAGGCTACATCGACTCAGCTGTTGATGCTGATCAAGAATATATATACTTTATAGGTTCGGAGATGCTTCCATCTGCCTGTTACATACTTTCGCACAAACTTAATATACTCTGTGTACCTCTGGTACAGAGTATAAAAAAATCATGTGAAAAGTCGATCGAATGAAATAAAAAATGTTCGCCCTACTCTTTACGAATAAATTTTTCAAATTGTGATTCACAGTTCTTAGATCTTTGATCTCTACGTAAAGCGGTTTGGGTTAATCAATCGGCCTAAATCTTTTCTTGTTTACCTTTTTTTTAAGAAGTATTCACCCGGTCACCCCTCTTTGCTGTTTCCTCCAGGTTTGTTGTAATTAGCCATGCAAAAGCTTCTCAAACTGCCGTTCGGACTCGACGTTATACTGTAGGTACCTTTCTCTTGTGCGAAAATTAGAAGCGCACAAGCCAAGAGATTGAGAGAGGTTCGGCTTTGACCCTTTGGGGCTATGTCAAGCCATTTTTACAATTACAAGCTGCATTCGAATGGTTTCTCGATAAAAATAATATACCTTCTAGAAAGAATAGTATATGTATGAACAAACTGATTTCGCCGTTTGGACAGAAGAAGAAATTCCAGACTATTTTCAGACAGATGTTGGGGCTCGACAAGGATGGGGATTATCTCTGATGCTTTTTACGTAATTTTTGGATATTTTGCACAAAATATTGAATGCAGGACTTAATATTGGAGATCGAAATAAACGCCTTTGCATGCAAATAAAATCGTCATTACAACGGATAATATCAACTTAGAATCAAAACCCGCAGTTGAACTACCTGACCCCGTCTACTTCGACACAATGGATACAAATGTTACATTTCTATTTGAACTCGGGGACTTGAGACTGAATACAATTGGAGTGCCGTATCAACCAGTTGCAGCATCGCACACGCTGTTTGCCACACGTCAAGATACGTGTACTACTTATATTCAATTGAATCTACCATCTCCCTTAGTACACTCAATATAAAAGTGGCAAGTGAAATTCGGGTCTGCTTAGTGATTGCTAAGCAATGTATCGTCAATTTGCCGATTAGATGGAAAATAACGATACCACTTATCGCTTATTTATCCCTTATTTTATGATATATTTCTTTTTATGCGACACCTAATGTTTGAGTAAATCGTCAAACTATCACAAAAATCTCCCCTAAAAATACATACAAAATGTTCCCTGCAAACATTTTGCCGTTGTCAAAGGGAGTGTTTGGCGATAGTTTAAGGATAGAATTTAGGGATAGTTTGGCGCATGATACAATTATACAAGGTAGTCCACTCAGCAAAATCATAGTCCCTTAATATAAGTGCGAGTGAAAGAGCGTTGGGAATAGTGAGTGTGAGTGAAACGGCTACACAGTGCGGCGATTAGACCCGCGCACGGTGCATGGGGCTAAAAGTTTCCTTAGTTATGACAAGAGCTGTAGTGTTTATAATTTTGTTTTTATTAATTTTGAATTTGACATTATTCTTTGTTTTTGTTGTTTAACAGCCATTCTTTTGTTTAAGCTCTTAATTCTAAAGAATATACGTATCTTAAAATAAAATTTGTTTATATCTACACTGATATCGACCTGCTCAGCGGCGATAAGCAATGTCTGTTTTACATTTTTTGTTATTTTAATGTATCTTTTACAATATGTAAAAATATTAATTCTAATTGTTTTGTTTTGTTTTAAAATGTCAATGAAGGTTTCATGAGTCCTCCATGCGGCACCTCATCTACGTATGTGAATGTCGAGGAATGTGGAGGTCTCAAGAAGGCTACAGCCCAGACACTGCTCCCATAAAGTTCTCTTCACAATACATTTTGGTATATGCACAAACTTTACGCCTAGCACGTGTCAGCGACAACAACTGCAAAAAGACATTTTTCAGCTTGGCACTTAAGGGTTAAGGCTCTTAAAAAAATACCGTGCGCACACAACCTTTCAGTTCGTCAAGCAGGCACGCACTGAAAATAAGGGACCACAAACCGAACGACTTCGGCAGCCGAGTGGACTACCTTGTATAATTGTATCATGGTTTGGCGATTTACACAGAAAACTTACATTAGGTAACGCATTCTTATCAAGCAATCGGGAAATTTGCGATTTATCAATAAGCAGACTCGAATTTCAGCTGCCCGTTTTATATTGAGTGTCCACGGAATAAAAGCTTGAGAATTACAACTGGAGTAGTCTTTGGAATATGCCAGAAATAAATTGGTGAATACTTATATGTAATATAACATAAGTAGTATTTTAGCAGCTTAGCAACCAGCTCGTGCGATAGTGCAACTGGTTGAGACGGCAGTCGAATTAAAATTTATATAATTCGTTGTTTTTCAGAACTTTCTCTTAACGTTAGGACGAAACAGATTGCTATCCTAGAAGAAGTTCGTTTTTATTTATCCCCCAAAAAAACTTTTTCTTTTCGTTTTTTTATCGCTTACAAAAGACTTTTCCTTTGATGAGAATGCGATAATAATGCGATATCGCTTAGAGTAAAGCGATAACTACTGGAAGAATCGCATTCTTATCTTCTGCGATACGAAATGTTTGCAGGGATAAACGTAATACACTCGGAAAAAAATCGGGTTCTAAATGAAACGGGATTGATTCAACCCGTTTTGTACGTAAAATTTCAAGTATGATTCGTTTTGGGCTTTTCAAATTGAGTACGAAACATACTTAAATCGAAAAACAAGTGCAATTATCATTGAAATGAGAACAAATGTTCCTGAATCAAGAACATTTAGTACTTACAGTAAGTTCAAGTACAAAATATGCTAGATTGAGTACAAAATTGAATTATCCATTTTTCTAATCGAGTCTGTTCTTAAAATTCCCCACTAATTCAAGCTCTTTTGTAATGGAGTGATGATTGATTTCTGACCTACAATAGTTCTACCAAAGAGGTTTATTTATGGCCCTTGGATATTTCCAGCCTTCTGTGTTTCAATACAGAGAACTCGTTTTAGGAGAACTTGGGAATGGGCTCAAGCCAAGAACTAATTTATTCTTTCCATAATGTTTTTGGGCTGACATTAGAAATTACTGGAATTTGAGTAAGAATACTTGGTATCTTTTTTGAGAGTTAATCGGGCTTGACTTAAGGCCATTACTACCTAAAGGAATGATCAAAAATATTTAAAAATAATTCGAAATGTACTTAATATATCCCGGAATAGTCTTAAATGAAGTATTTTGGGATTGAAAAAATCATACTTGATCCAAGAATTTTGTACTTGGATTAAGTAGATTCGTGCTTACCGTACTATCGACACCGTTTGTACTTAATTCAAGTACAAAATTAACGGTTTTTTTTCTGAGTGTAGCTGAAAGCCTATAACGTCTAATTAGGAAGAACCTGAAAAGTTACAAATCATTTAATCTGGAAAAAGGTACACAAGACGACCGAAACTTTAAATTCAAAAAGTTGAATGTTTTTTGACGATGTCATAGACAGGATTAAATTGTCAAGGATAGCCAATTTTTATAAAAATACAAAGTTTGGATGACTGAGTTCACATGGAAATCGGTCTTGAATCAAACCATTTGTAAACGCATCGATTTCAATTTTTGGCACTCTCTTTGAAAAGAGTTTGGTGAATAAATTCCTTCTAAAATAAAGTAAAGCTTTAGGACGGTGCGAACCCGTCCTTTGGAGCTAGTAGCCCTATTTGAAACTAAAGAAGAACGCTTCGGTTACAGTGAAGTGTCCTTGCACATATAAATATATACTAATCAACTCCTTTGCTTCTCTCAGTGTAGGTTGGTCAACATGTTGACCTCTTTGGATATTATTTATGAAGCTATTAGTAAAGTGTGTGAACATATTTGCTTTTATACACACACACACACACACTGCACACCCATACACTCTGCTCTCCTGGCTGGAAAAAGGACCGCACAGAGCTACAAATTGCCTTAAGCCGTGGGGCCGTTTTTTTTTTAAAGCTTTTTTTCCTCTGTTTTTGTTGGCTTTTGCTTAACCAAAACTGATTTAATTTTTACCTCAATTCGCAATCCATTGCTCTTGACCAGGCCACCAGAGGCACCCAAAAACAAGAGGAGCAAAAAAAAAAGGAAGAAGAAGAAACAACGCCCCAGCGCCCAACTTGATGAGTTAATAGGAATCGAGTTACATTCCAGGCAAAAGAGCCAAGTTTTGGTCCCGATCCCGGTTCGGCTGCTCTGTGGGCCCGCACATGGCGTGCTACATTTTTTATTGCCGCTGCCGCTGTGGTTGATGATGATGATGATGGGTCGACTGGACAGGGACATGGTCGTTTGATGGCTACTCCTGCTGCTGCTGCTGCTGCTGATGCAGTTCTCTATGGGTATGTGTGTGAGTGTGCTTGTGTGTTGGAGTATTGACAGATTTAATTAACTCATCCGCAGGTTAAGCAGACATTTTGTAGGCAGTTAGGTTTTTGGGTTATCCTTCTTCAGCCTGTTGCTTCTCGTATACCCTGGGTAGACATCCGGTGTCGTATGTTCGCCTTGCACTCGTATCTCTTTCGCTTTTGATAATTTCCGTTTTTCAACTTGAATGAACCGTTGACGATGTTGTCGACGTATGTGGTTCATTGTACAGTGGGTAGAGGTCGTTAGATATATTTTCGGAAAGTGGTTTATTTTTGGCAATTTTCAAAGATTTCTGAAATTAAAGAATTACTTTTCCATCAATTTGGTTTTAAAGCTTACAAAATTGTAAAAAAGTTTCGTGTATCGAGTACTGAGTATGGAGTTCTGAGTATCGAGTCCCCAATATGAGAGTATTAGAGATCTAAGTATTCGATTTTTTATTAAAGACTTGTTATTAAATGAATGAAATACAAAATTTTGAGTCAAAAAAAAATGAATAAAAAATGCCCACATTTTGAATGTATCAAGTACTTCGGAGTATCTGAGAAAAAAAAAAATCACAAAAAATGAGGTTCAGCCGAGAATTACAATTTGAGTTTTAAGTATTTTTGAGTAGTAAATGAGTTCCAAGTACTGAGTATCGAGCACTGAAGACCGACTACTGAGTTTCGAGTACTGAATATGGAGTCCTGAGTATCGAGTCCTTAGTATCGAGTACTGAGTATCGAGTTTTAAATGCCGAGTACTTAGTTCTGCTCTCTGAGTATCGAGTTTTGACTATAGAGCCTTGAGTATCAAATACTGAATATCGAAATCTGAGTATCGAGAACTGGGAATCGAGTATTGATTATCGTGTAATGAGTACTGAGTATCAAGTAGTTGATGAGTACCAGGTACTAAGTATCGAGTATTAAGGATCTATTATTGAGTCTCGAGTACTGAGTATCGAGTACTAAGCATCGAGAACTGGGACCCGAGTATTCATTGTCGTTTATCGAGTGCTGTGTATCGATTAGTAAATGAGCTTAAGTACTGAATTTCGAGAACTGAGAACCGAGTACTGACTATCGACCATTGAGTACTGAGTAGCGAGTACTAAGTACTAAGACAGTAAGTCGAGAACTGGGACCCGAGTACTCTATCGTTTATCGATTATTGAGAATCGAGTAGTAAATGAGTATCGAGTACTACGTATCGAGCCTCGAGTATCAAGAACTAAGTTTCGAGAACTAAGAACCGAGTACTGACTATCGAGTATTGAGTACTGAGTATCGAGTAGTAAATATAGAGTACTGAGAATCGAGTACAGGAAATCGACTGAGCTTCGAGTACTGAATATCGGCTACTGAGTATAGAGATCGAGTATTGAGAATTGAGTATTGAGTATTGAGTATTGAGTATTGAGTATTGAGTATTGAGTATTGAGTATTGAGTATTGAGTATTGAGTATTGAGTATTGAGTATTGAGTATTGAGTATTGAGTATTGAGTATTGAGTATTGAGTATTGAGTATTGAGTATTGAGTATTGAGTATTGAGTATTGAGTATTGAGTATTGAGTATTGAGTATTGAGTATTGAGTATTGAGTATTGAGTATTGAGTTGTATTGAGTATTGAGTATTGAGTATTGAGAATTTATTGAGTATTGAGTATTGAGTATTGAGTATTGAGTATTGAGTATTGAGTATTGAGTATTGAGTATTGAGTATTGAGTATTGAGTATTGAGTATTGAGCATTCAGTACTTAGTATTCAGTATTGAATGCAAACTCTTTGTAAATAATTTCGTTTCCATTTCGTTGCACTTCGGACCACTGTGCCTTACGAAAATTTGCCTCCTTTTTTTTAGTGATCTATCAGAACGCATCTAAAACAAAAATCAAATGAGCCATGCAAAATGCCGCCAAAAGGTTCCACTCGAACCTCTTTTTCCTGCCTTCAATTTTGGTGTTCTTTTTTTTTTTTTGTCGTTTGTGAAACAAAAGCAATGCGAAATGCGGCGCGTTTTGATCGAAAGTTGATTGAGCAGGGGCAGACTTCTGCGACACAAAGTCTACTCAGGCCAAGGAGGACAACACGGCTAATCTGCACTTGGGGCCAGCTTGTTAGCAAGAGCCTTTTCAATTCTCCTTTGTCTTTCCACCAAAGACAATTAGTGCGAAGCGAAATTTGAATAAAGCGACATTTATTTGACAGCCCGTCAAGAGTCTGTCGGCAAATCTTTAAACAAAAAACAACACAACAAAAAAAAATCCAAAGTTGGATTTCATGCGAAATTTTGCATAAAGTGCAGTCATGTGGGAAAATATTTTGTAGTTTTTTTTCGGCTTTGCTATACATACAAGTTGATTATATCTGCCATAGAGCAAGCGGCATTTTCCACAAACGACGATGGAAAATTTTTTCAAAGACAACAAGTCGCCACTGCTACAGCTACAACAGCAACAACAACAAACAAATTAACGTTGCGGCAAGTAAACAAAATTAATTAAATGACATGAATTTGACGTGACAATGTTTTTTTTATTTTTTATTTCAGTTTTAGTATTTTTATTTTTATTTGATTGCTCAACTTTTGGCCACAACATCGTTAGCTTCGTGCGACGACTTCAACTGCCAACTGTACTAGCACATTGATGATGACGCTGACGACTAGACATGCGGCAGACAATTGCTTTTGCAATTTTTTCCCCAAATATACTCTTTCAATGGGGACAAGGTTAGTTTTTGCATAGAGTTTGAACGAACCAAAGAGGCTCGCTAACTCCTGACTCTGAACTAGATCTTTTGCACTAGCCCTTGGACTGAGGTACTGAGATTTGAACGCTCGTGGATCAGAATCCATCAGAATCGATTTTTTTCATACACAATTTTTTGAAAATATCGAAACAACAAAATGTCTGACAAATCCCATATTATTAAGATGGTTTTCTACATTCATACAAAAATATTCCATGAAATTTATAATACACTCGTGCTTAAAACTATACGACACCTCGAACATTTTAGTTACGAGGGGAAAGCATAATGATACGAAATAAAGTATGCAGAATAATAGCAGAAAGTGATGAATATAAGAAGGTGTTCGAAGATCTCCTTTTGCCATTTTCGGAAGAAACTGGAGAAAGCGAATTTATTTGTATATGCAAGACAATGCAGCCGTTCACAAGAGCAAAGAGACCCAGCGCTTTTTAAATGAAAACTTAGTCAATGTATTATATTGGCTAGTTCGCTACTCCGTCATAAACAAAATGTGTCGGATAGTTTTGATACACTTGCAGTCAAGCCTAAAATATAACTTATGGGGTTTTTTACCGTCCCTAAAAAATGCTAGAGGAAATTAGAGATAAGAACTTTAGCTTTTATGAAGAACTCTTTCTGCTATTATGCTGCATACTTTATTTCGTTTCATTATGCTTTGCCCTTCATTATGCTTTCATCCTTTCCTGCAAGAGGCGAAACTAAAATTTTAAAGATGTGGTATAAGTGGGAATGTGAGTTTTGGGCAGGAGGAAGTAGTTCGCCTTGCTTGAAAGATTGCCATGTTTATCTAATAAATTTTTGAAAAACGATTACTAAAACAAGAAAAGGCGGAATTTGTCCATAGAAATGGCTCATGTTTTTATAACCGAATTTTCTTTAAGCTAACGAAAAATGTATCTATATGATACACGATACACTTTTCATTAATCTTTGTTTTGATTGGATTGTTATTAGCAAAAAATGATCGGCCTTCCTGTGGTCCTCAAAATATCCGGAACAGCATTTTGCAAGCAATAGTCGTTCACTTATTGCGCCTTTTCCATACACATTCATAATTTCGGAACTAAATTGGCGAGTTATACCAATAATTGCTTCATAAATCTCTTTAATAATACTTGGTGACAAAATACTAGTAAAAAACAAGAAAGATAGTCGGTCAAACCCGACTAAAACATACTCTGTACCTGTGAAGTGCTGCCCAACACCTTTGCGACCGGTGCTGTCCATAATTGTTTGTTTTCCTTATAACTCGAATATCGTTCAACAAATCTTTAAAATTCCATCATCGGATCGATTAAGAATCCCGAATAATAAATATGTCCAGAAGGTTCGAACCTTCTAACTATAAAACAGTGGGAGATATGACGTTTTTTCGATATTGCGGGGGCGGGAGGGGGCGTGGCCAAAATTGAAAATAAACTTGATTTGCCTGCAAGTATAAGAAACATATGTTTCATACATGTCAAGCCTCTATCTCTTACCATCTCTGAGATCTGCATGTTCATACGGACAGACGGACAGACAGACGGACGGACAGACGGACACTTGCACAAACATAATATACTCTGTGTACCTCTGGTACAGAGTATAAAAATAAATCATTGAAGTTTGTTTTTGTTGTTAAATCTTTGATCGCTAAATTCAATAAAGTTTTAGGGCAATATGTCAAATATGTCTGATTCTAAAAATGGTTCAGCTTCCGTCATTAACCGAAGGTTCGGTTCACGGACCGGTTTTAAAAAGCGCCTTGGTTCATAAGTAATGGGATCTTAAAAACATTTTTGGTAAATATCAAATATGATGGTCCTTTTCCACAATTACCACAAAACCCCCCTTGAATGTGTATTTTCATGCAAAATTCTAGACAAAGGAAGAAGCGAGCAAAGGAAAATTTTCTAATCCACACACCCCACTCCACCCCTGAACCAATCGGCCCGACCCAGAATAAGTCCACAACCCTACCACAAACAAATCCTTGCTACGTCACTGGTTGGGCTTGACCGACTTTTTAGTCGGAGTGCCAATATAGTATTGTAACGAACCTCGGCTCCGACTGCGAAGAAGTCCTAATGACCACAGCGATTCTTATGTAACGAGCCAGTATCGAACCTCGATAACTGGTCCCTTTAATCTTAAGTTCCATCTCCTGCTTAAGCTGATAAGTTTCACGCTCGAGCACGCGGGCTTGCCACTGATTGTTGGTTAGTTTTTCTCGTCCGTCTAATTAGACGACTAATAAAGAATCAGGATTGCTAACTAATTGGCCACATTGCCTTCTTATTTGCCCGGTTTGGATTGTTCTTGCTCTCTGATTTGCTCAACTTGCCTGTCGAACTGCGCAATCACATTCCCTCCAAAAGCTTATCTTGCCGAAAATGGTAGGACAGTCATTCGAGCCTTAAACAAATTGTTTAAGAATAATAATGATGTACATGAGGCACATGATGACGCCAGAAATGGATCGACCCAACATTTTTAATATAACTATTATGATTATTTGATTTAATAAAAAAAACTGTAAAATAAAAACATTAATGCAAAAGCAACATTTTACACCTACTTGCATACTCCGAAAAATGTTCAGAAAAATTGAGTGGAAAATGCGCAAATTTTAGTAATTTTTTCTGTAATACTTCGAACTGTTTTGTTTGAATGCGAACGCATTTGGAAAAAATCTATTCGCTCATGAATTTTCAAGAATTTCGCTCTTGAAATTGAGCTAAATTCGTTCTCAGTTTGGTGTGTTTAGGCGTGGGGAGTGAGGCAAAGAAACTGAGAGAGGAGAGCAAGCACACTTGAGAGAATAGCGTTAAGTCCGAGCTATGTTGTTTTGAAATTCCCAAGCAGTTCTGGCATTGCTGTCATGTAGAGAGTGCAGTTGGACTGACAGTTGACAGGCAAAGACTGTTGCTGCTTTGTGGTGTTGTGTGTTCCTTGAGCCGGCTAAAACTTGGTACAAAGCTTGACAATTAAAAACCAAGAAAAACCACTGATTTTAAATTGTTGTTTGATTGAAATATGGGCGCCCTTACTTTTGACTCTGTGGAGCTCTTGATCGATCTTAGTCTTCAGCCTGATGAGCTCTTGATACAAGAGCGAATATTGGCTTTTGACTATGCAACATGCTCTTCATTCCAGAATTAGAACTCTGGGATTAGAGTACGTTTAAAATTTGATTCAAGAATTTGTCTACTTGATTTAAAGCTCTTTGATCAAGAAAACGGGATCAAAAATTCATACTTGGATAAAGAATTCCGATTTTTAATAAACAAACACAACTTCTCTCTTCTTTCCAATATATTGCAATATTAAGTAATCTCTCTAAAATTTAGTTCTCTTCAAGTGTATTGCCAACTTCATTATATGGAAATCTGGCAACTTTCCTTTCTTGTTTATTTCATTTTTTTTTTTTGCAATGTGTTTAAACAAATTGTGGCAAAGCATTTTGTTTTGCCACCACCAAAATTGGTAGACCGCGCTCAAAGCACTGGGCCAGCAATTAAAATCCATGTTAAAGTTTTCGTGGCAAAGTGTCTTGTGGCTGTGTTGCAGTTGCTGTGGCCTGTGGCAGCAGCCACTTGAAAGTTGTTGGCGTTTGCTGGCGGTTTGTTTGCTTTTGCGTGTTTCTCATTTTGGTCAAATTAATATTTCTTGTTCATTAGTTTTATTTGCTTTAACTATGTGCGCTAATATTTCCTGCTTAGTAATTAAGTTTTGCCGTCTTGATGCAGGTGCAACGTTGCGTATGAGTAACACCCCGACTCGAGAGTCGAGAGTCGGGGCTACCTGTTTTAGTCTCTCACATGTATATATATTGCACTTAATGCCAACACTTTTCGTTTTTAATCATGAAAAATTGTTGCTGTTGCCAGCCGCTAATGAATAATAGCAACAACCAGCAAGTGGCGGCCACTTGAAGGAGCCAACTTGTCGCCAAGTTGTGTGAGCGTTGGCCTAAGCTGCAAACGCAAGATCCTGTTATTTATTGCCTGAAATCGAAATATTTAAAACTTGCTCCAATTTCACTTTTTTGTTTGTTCTTGTGTGCCTGAAACAAGTCAAAGTCAAGTTTTTACGATTATGCAAAAAACATAAATTTCCAATGATTTTGTGTGGTTTAATAATTTATGGCTATTTTATTAATAAATGCGCAAAAACTGTGTGTCAAAATGGGTCACTAAGCTTGACAGTTATGGGACAAAATAGAAGCTAACCAGAACAAAAGACCGGGGACCATAAACTCCAGATGTGGTGGGCGTGGGCATTGACGTTGATTTGTCATGCAAATCATGTTGTCAACGTAATTAAATTGTAATCACAGTTCGAACGAAAAAACAGGCAAAGCAGGCACAACTAAAAGTAAATAATATCTTAATGGCAAATTAAAGCCGCAAACGCGTTTACCAGTTCCAGCAAATAATAACGACAGCGGCAGCAGCAGCGACAGCAGCCCGGACATTAGTGTCTGTGACAGTTTTCTGTTGTTTCTGTTACAGAAATCCAAAGTCTATTTTCATATTTTGCGGTTTTGTGGCTAACACTTTTTTATTTGTATTTTTTTTTTTAATGATTATTTATGAGTTAGTTTTGGGGTGTGTTAAGTGTGCTTAAGCGTGGGTTATAAACCTTAAGGAAATAAGTGTTATTAGACAGAAGGTGTTGGGGTGGGGAAATCGCAAAGTGGAAAATAAATAGATGAAGGAAGATTAAATATTCGACCTACTTTTGCATCAAGATTTATGCATCAGTTTAAATGGAAGGAAAAAAAAAAAAAAGAAAATGTAGATGCGTCGCAGGCAACGGTTAACACGTGTTTGGAGTTTCGCTCTTAGATCAAGGAAAAAAGGTTTCAAAAATGCATACTTGAATCAAAAATTTCGCTCTTGGATCAAGAATTTTCATTCTTATCGCACTTCACCAATCATGATCCATGCAATTTAGAGTCTTATAGCTTCGGATATTGATAGAGAGGGGAAAAAAATTGTAGCAAGAATCTCAGAGATGATCCACTTTCAATTTCTAAAGCAGCGTGCGCTACTTAGTACCTAGTTTTTTGGTCATCAAATGAAAACGAATGAATATTTTTTGAAAAATTTTTTCTTCTTTTTATTTGGTCACTCAATGGCTAAAATTCATAGAACAACTTATTCGAAATGGCCTCATCGATCGCAGTGCGCACCTCATGCATTGAGAAATTGTCCACTATTCGCTAGGATCTCGAGGCAATGGACCACACTTTGTAGTCTAATGTTTCTGTACCAGCTGGCCAATTATCCGTAGAAATGAAGTTCGGTATATGGTTTTTTAGCCATGTTGGAGTCGTTTTTGCCTTGTTGAAAGTTGAAAGTCCCAAGGCTTCACAACCATTTCCAATACATCGGATTGATACACTTTCGCCGAAGGTTTGACTCCTTTTTCACAAAAATGAAGCTTTGTGACCCCATCATAGCCGAATCCCCACCAAACCATCATAAGCCAGATGGTGATCTCTCTTAACTCTCGGAATGAGTTCGGACAGCATACACTCTATAGTTCTGTTTGTTGAACCAGCAAGCAGAACTCGTCTGTGGGTATTGTTAGCTCACTGTCGAAGCAATGCCTTCGATTTTGTCTTGCGTTTTTGTTTTAATGCTGTTGTGAGCAAGTGGCTGGTGTGTCTCTTGTATGCACTGAGTCCCAAGTCACGTATTATGAAGCGCGTCATGCAACTTTGCGAAGTAGATTCGTACTCTTATAGATTAATGGAACAAAAATGACCAAGAGGCGAGCGAAGTGACAACATCATGACCTCTGTTGTTAGTGAGGTTAGTTTTTGTGTTGTAATCGAGAAGGTAACCAGCGTCGCGCTCGAATGAGGTTGGTCCTCAACATTTACTAAAGTAGGCGGCCACGAAATGGGGACATTCACAGCGGATTTTTTTCGGAAAGTGGTTCCCAAAGAATGCCTCTTGGCACACTTCTTTTACTAGAAAGATGCAGGTACCAACTTTTGCGGTAAGATAGAAAGCATATAATCTGTTTGAAAACTTGAAGCAACGTCCTTTTGGTAGAAGGCTAGCAGCGAAGAAGTCTGCACATCATGCAAACGTCCCTTCAATAACACCCATGCAGCACCGTCTTTTAATAATATACGAAATGAGGCCGAATGGTTGACATTTTATTTTGTTAAACACGTTCTTTTGCCGTTGTTGGAAGACGCAAATCTATCCCTAACGGCGGGCAGCATGGATCAGAGAGAGATACGAACTTCCGAAGTTGAACCAACAACAACAACCCATGCAAAGGTCGCAGTTCCTTTTTTATTTTTTTATTTTATATTTAAAATTTTTTTTTATTTTTTTTTTTTTTATTTTAACAGTTTGTTAACAGTTCCTGCACCGATTAGCCCCCATACAAAAGTAACGAAAGGAAGTATTGCAGGTTCTTGAAATATTTTTATGCAAAGTTGCAAGGGAATAACGTTAAGCTTTTGTGCATCAGCCAAGTGACGTCGGGAGTTTATGGTATTGTAATTGATTTTTATAACGCAAAAATTCGGAGAAGATTCGTGAATTTACCAGTTGACTCTTCATGATCGTAGGGGCCGCAGTGTGGTAATTTTTAATTATTTGAAGTTAATACTTTTATGTCTAAAAAAAAATTGTTTTCTTATTAATAAATTAAATTTTTTTATATGTTTAAATATATTCGTTTTTTTATGCGATATATCGCTGAAATTTACTTATCTGGTCAAGAGGAGATAAAATTTGTGATAATTGGATTTTTACAATTGCGTTTAAATCAATAATATGTGGTCGAACTGCTTTTACGTGCACCGCAGCCTCTGGTCGAAATTCGACTGTAGTAGAGCCCCAATAGAACCGTAAGAACGAAAAAGAAGGCTCATTTAGAAGAATAGGAAAGTTAATTTCAGAGTTTTGTATACCTCTGTAGATCTTTTTAAAAATAGCGAGATTTTTAAAAAAAAATTACTACTTTGACCTTTACATTTTTACGGCAGCTTTACTATATAGATCCCTTATTTTGGGGGTGAAATACTTGAAAGCATAATATATCTGTTAAATTATGGAAGTGAGGCAATGCCCATTTAATACTAAAAGTATTTCTAACATTAGAACAGTTACTTTCGTTTGATCATAAATATATTGTATAGTCATACCAGATACGCATATTAAACTATTGTAGTATTGTTAAAAAATGTAGAACAAAATAAGAATATGGCAATAAAAGGAGGCTTTCTATAAATTAAAATATAATAAAGTAGTCTATTGATCTAAATAATTGATCTTATACCCTAGAAACAGTGAAGCTGATATGCCAGTGGGCTTTAAAGAGGGGCATGAAATAACGCCAGGTGAGATATCGCCCCGGGCGTTATTTCACTCTAATAGTGAAATAAAGCCCGCGGGTGTTATTTCACTCACTTTCATTAATCATGGCAGCACCATTTTCATACTAGGAAACGAAGAAAAGTCGGTAAATAGCATCTGTAAATAAATCTTAATAAATATTTTTGTATTATCACAGCTGCAAGAAGCAAAAGTTAACTTTACCCTATTTTCCCTTTTTTCCGATTTTTTGGTGAGAGTACATCTACAAAGGCACAAAAGTTTATGTTTCTTTGAACTCATGTTATTTGTGAGGAGTTTGTGGGGAGCTATCAAAAAATAGAATTACTGAGATAGGTGATTCCTGGGTAACAGACTTACCTTGTTGGAAGCCTTGCTAGTTGGGGTGGATGAGGTTGTTGGTAGTGACATACCATTGCTCTTTTGTCTACAAGCATGGGTTGAGGGATATAGATCTGTAGCAGTTGATTGATGTTTTGTCTGTGTTGGGCTTAAGTATGGGTATTGTTAAGATAGTTTTGTACATTTGTGGTATATAGTTTTAAATATTTTGTTGAAGTGGTTAAGAAGCGGGGTAGTATTGGATAATTTAAGGTAGAGTTCCAGGTAAAATGATTTTAAAAAAATTTGAACTAACTATATCAAGGCCTACTGGATCAGATTTTAATTTAAATTGGTCTCAACCTTGATAAATGAAACATTTGAAATTAAAAAATATATGATGTTATGAAATTTTAACATATCTCGGGTACTAGGATCCACGGGTACAAAGTTTTTTGTTTATGGATTGCTGGGCGTTGGTTGGGTTCCAAAATAGTTTTTGGTTAAAAAATTATTTTGACTGTTTTGAATATGAATAAAAAACTTTTGCTTTACTTTATGGTAATGAGTATTTTATGGGGTAAAGGGCGAAGAATTTTGGAAAATTTTTTTCGAAGTGGATGGTAAACCGGAAAAGTTTTGGGGAAAAATTTGGTTTTTATCGTGGAAGTTAAGCTTTGTGATATTAAATGAAAATTGTATAATATTTTTATGATTGGTTAATTTAAGTGAAAATATGGGAATTTTAATTTGTAAAATATATTTATTTGTTTTTAAACACCCCCGCATGAAAAACTTTGTTTTAAACAAGCTCCCAAATGTATCACAGATGTTGGAAAATATAGTTGGCAGTGTTATTTATTGTTTTTTAAAAATGTTATTTTAAGGAGTTTATTAGATATATGAATAAGAAAAATTTTATTTACTGTTTTTTAAAGATATGGTAGGGCGAAATATTTTAAATTTTTTCGAAATACGGAAAATTTTATGAGGAGAACTTTTTATCCGTAATAGTTTAAGCTTTGTATATTATTTGGAAATCCTTCCCGGAAAAGTAAATTTTAATATTTTTATAATTTTTATATATTATATGGAGGGGTATAAAGTTAACCAAGAGAACATCAATTTGGAAGAAATGCGGGCTAAACTGACAATAGTATTTTTTTATTAACACACCCCAAATTTTTTATTAATTTTAAAAAAATGTCAAGATTTTTGGTACATTAAGAACTTATTTAATTCTCTGCTTATGGTTTTGGAATCAGTGAAAAAAATTACATTTATAAGAGGCCTTGAGTATAAATTGAACTGATATTTTCTCAGTAATTAAATTTCATATTCAGACATGTGGGTGACTATAGCAAAGTTGAATATGGTGTAGACATGAGTGTCACATTGTCAACATTTGCCAGAAATCATAACTACACATTAAGCTTAAGCATTCTATGAATATAAATAAATGTACAGACACATACACACACATACCCCAGAGTGCCAGCAAAAACAACAAATCGGCTTTAGCAAACAACCAACCAGACAATTTGGCTCCACAAGTTTTTGCACGTAGCTCGACGAAACTGTTGTTGCTTTTTAGCTGCTGTCGATGATGATCATTTGTCACACCCTGCAGCACCCAAAAACCAACAAAAAAAAGAGAGATAATAATAATATACAAAAAGCTGGCGAAATTTTTAAGCGATGACAGCAACAGCAGAGGGAGACGAAGACGAGATCTCCTCCAGAGTTTCGGTTTCGGACACACGCTTTAAGCCGCTTAAACGCAGCTCAAAGTCAAAGCCTTGGGCAGCGACACACGCCTTTTGTTTATTTATCGAAATCAGCAACAGCAACAGCAACAACAACAACAAGGCGAGTAATAAAATAAGCGGCAGCTAACGCTAAGCTTTATTTATTAATAATACAAAGAATTATTAAGACAGCTGTACCCTTCCCCCTTTTCCCTTGGGCCACACACACATTTCGTACTTCTGTTGTTTTGACATTTTCGAATATTTATGCCAGACGTTGTGGGGCCTTCCAATCGAAATAAACATTCGAGTGCATTGGTAATCGATATTCCATACGCTCCCAAAATTCGAATTGAGTAAACACTCGAATGTGTGACAATTTTTTCGCTTTGTTTATGGCGCCCGGATCAAAGCAATTTGCTAGAACTACGCCATTTGATTTCAATTGTCCAACTTTCTCAGAATTAATCCACTCAACTCGGTCGTTAGTTCAAATGCGTTTTCATTCATGCATACAACGGGGGGCTATTAGAAAACTATTTGAAATATTTCCACGCCGCGGCATGAGTTGAAAAACGTGAGCCACCAAATTGGCTTTTGGAGACCACCAAGCGAGACCAGACAGACAGCACCTGTTAGAAGTATTCGACATTCTGTTGGCCAATTTTTGAAGGCCAATTTTGGTGAAGCCATCAAAAGTCTGTAAATGCCAGTTTTATAAATAAACGATACCTGCACGAGTGTATAGTTTTTTTTTTTTTTAGTTTTTGCTTCGGAATTGCGCTTGTCAAATGAAAATTGTTTACAAAATGCAAAATCTTGTCGACAAATGCCGCAAATAGCTTAGTATGAAAGCTAAATAAAGGGTATGTTCGCTTGTGAGTGAGGTTTGTAGCCACTTCAAAAAGAATTAAGGAGTTTTTTCAAGCGAATGGGACTTCTGCATCTAAACAGGAATGTCGCAGAAATGTCTTGATTTCAAGTCAAGTTATTAGCTTATTTGTGATCATTTCCATCTTTAGGTTATAATATTTGAAATACCCACAGATTATTGGGTCTCGATGCTGATCTGGTAAAATTTCAAAAGAGCTCTATTCTTCTCTTTCTTTTCGGCCTCCTTCCCGCGAAAAAGGAATATCTAGTAAATTTGCTTGAGGGGAAATTCAAACGTTCTCAGTACTTACCTTTAAGTGTGGTAAATTTATCAAAGTAATAAAAATACTTGGTACCTTACCAATCGTATATAGAAAATGATATACTTGTTTTACAATCTTCATTATCTTTTCATTTTTAAGGCCAAAACTGTAGCCGAGGAGATGTTAAAACAAAGGCTCCTTCTACCCAAAAACTAAAAAAAATTAAAAAAAAAATTGACAGCTCCTGGTGTCGAACACACGACCGCCACTCAGTCGCCGATTGTCCGATTTAGCAATGCAAAAAACATAACTTTTGAGCGATGAAATAAACTGCCTTGAACTCTCAAGCTTTCAAACGAATTCATCACCTTTTAGATTCCTCGACAAGATAATTTAGAATTAAAGGTCAAAATGAAGTGTAACATATTAAGATTTAATTTCCTTAAGGGTTTTAACATGTCTGAGAAGCTCATTTTATGTACACAGAGAAAAAAAATATGCAAAAACTACACGAAAATGTAGCTTTTTCTACACGTTCCCCAGGGGATTTTCAACCCTCTACGTTTGTGAAGCTTTTTCTGCATGCCGCGTTTAGCTTTCTCATTTTTACATGCGGCGTGTAGCTATTCTAAGCGCCACGCTTAGCTTTCCCATTTCTAAGTGCGGCGTGTAGCTTTTCTTCGTGCTCGAATAAGATTTTCATTTCTAAATGTGGCATGTAGCTTTTCTACACGACACAAAAATCCTACTTTAAACTATACTATGTATGATTCGACATTCAAAATATGCAATCAGCTTATATACTTGCTAACTCATCTCGTACTAGTATTTCTGTGACTGGGTGTCTGCGAGAGCTGGAATCAGATTTGTTGTATGTGTTTTGACTGCGATTTCGGTGGCTGACTTTTTTAGAGCGGCAATCACACTCTCACAGCAAACACACTGCTTATATTTAAGCATGTATATTTTTTTATACCCGTTACTCGTAGAGTAAAAAGGGTATACTAAATTCGTGCAAATGTGTGTAACAGGCAAAAGGAAGCATCTCCGACCCCTTAAAGTATATCAGCATCAACAGCCGAGTCGATATAGCCATGTCCGTCTGTCCGTCTTTCTGTATAAACACCTAGATCTCGGAGACTAGAAGAGCTAGAGCGACCAAATTTATGTATGAAGACTCCTATTGTCCCTACGCAGATCAAGTTTATTTTAAATATTGGTCACGCACCCTCCCGCCCCCACAATTAAAAATGTTGAATAACTCCTACAATTTTGAAGATATCAAGCTTATATTTTGCTGTGCCTAATATCCACAATCTCTGAAAGTTCCATAATAAATGGCAAAGTTATAAAAAATGTTGCATGAAATATTTTTATTAATGTTAATGCTCTGTTAACTAACATAAGGGAAGGCTATACAATATGAATTTCCCTGAGTATCGGGTATATCGAAGTCGGGCAGGACCGACTTTACTTTTGCGTACTGAGCTGAGAGCGCTTTGAGTACTGAGTTGAAAGCTCACAGTGAGTGGGCTGTACCTTGGTTGTTGTATCATGGGAGCGAGTGTTTCGGTCACTGCATGTGCAAAGCTCAAATGTGCCATTAGTAGGTTAAAGACTGCGACATTTTGTTGCAGTGTTTTCGGCACTCGGGTATGAAAAATATCAAGTACTTCTGCAGTGCAATAGTAGTTGCAGTGCACTCGTGCAGATATCTGAAATGGACTTCAAAATATTTAAGTTTTCGGCATTAAGATCCTTTAAAATGGTAGCATTCTGCTTAGGAAAGGATCAGATAGGGAACGGTTTTCAATCAATTCATTAACCTGATCAAGAAAGTGTTTTATGAGTTAAGTGAAAATTAAGTTCTTCCTTCCTCATGTGTATCCGTGGCTTCATGTTCCCTCATCTCTATAAGTTCCTCTATACAAATTCATAAACTTCATAGTCCAGCATCAGTAGCTAAAGCAACAATCAGATAAGTCATCAATCTGGGATGATGAAGATGCCTTTAAGCAGTCACCCCATAGCTGCTTCCAGAACTTTCAAGGATTCTGACTTAAGGTCCCTCCACGACTGATCAACAATCTTTGCAGCATCTTTTAAGCTGAATTTTTTTTAAGAGTCAGTCAGTGAAATATTGAAATATTGTTGTAATCAGCCTTAAAAGTAGAAAGTGCACCTTGATCCAATTGTTTTACGATTGTCGTTGTATTTATTTGCAGAAGTTCTACTTTTATGCTACGACGAATCTTGTAAAACCTTTTGGGATACATTTTTCTTGAGCAAATATGTCTTCAACTCTGGGCAGAAACATTTTTGAAAAAATTCCGCACATTGGCATGACTGCCAAGTTTCTGGAAGGTTCTTTTTACCGAACTGTTTCAATGCATGTTAATTTTTTGAAAATTAAATTAATAATTCTTTTATTTAATAATCAGCAAATGCTTTGATAGCGAGAAGTAAGGTCAAGCGCTCTTTCAAAAACATGAATTTTCAAACTGATACTTATCTGTTTAAAACAGTCTAGTATTATTAGGAGGTCAGCTAACGAAGACGTTGTAAGTTAAAGCGCATTGGTTGCCTCAATAGTTGGACTTTTATGGCCTCGTTTCGCATTAAATGCGTTAAATAAGCTCTTGATCTTTTGTTTTGATTACTAAGTCAGTTGTCATCTTCTGCTTATTCCATATATTCCATGATGCAGGTTATATCACAGTCTAAATATTCCAGCGGTGGGCACGATATTGGATTTTGTTAGCAGTCCAACAACAACAACATAAAAAACGACCCCAATTACCGATGCTCGAGTCCATAAGCCAGACTCACACTCCATATATTTGTTTATGCACACATCTGTGCCGCGCACGCGACTGGCGCCGAACGCCGATACGCAATAGATTTGGTGTTGATTTTGCTTCGATGCAAGGCAACTGCGCTTATCATTGTCTGCCTGTGGGCGGCGGCCTCAAGAAGCGAGGCAATTTGTAATGCGTCTGCGTGGGGCAAGTTGCCGTAAAATAACTCTCGGGAGCAATGGGAGCAAGGGCTTGCCCACCGCTGACATAACTAGAAATAACTTTAGTTCTTAGTTTAAGGGCAGATTGACTTTTTTTATTGACAGAGAGTGCGCTAAGTTGGGTGGCAGTTTCCTACATATCACCACCGCAGTGATAAGGAAGGAGAAACGATAAGTTTAAGCTATGGTTGTGGGAGAAACTTTTTCGTGAAGCTTAGAACCATTCGTTTATATGTTGATGGCGTTTTTACTGCTGTGTGGGAGGTTATAAAGCACCGACTTAGCAATTTTTTATGAGTCCCCTTGGACATCAATACTACTTAAATTATTTACTCGTACTGCTATTCATCATCATCTTCGTTTATGTGTTATTTTTTAGGGTATTCCATACGTCGCCTAGTCACAGTAATTTTTCTTTAGTTTAGTTAAAATGCCTGGCGCATCTCAGATTTTGTTCGTGGGCTGCCATTTTTGGAATGCCTTCTAATTGTTTTGTAATTTGTTAGCAATTTAATTTGCGGTTGCATTTGGCTGATTTAGTTGTTGTTGTTGTTGTTGTTGCTGTTGCCGTTGGTGTTGCTCTTTCTAACTAATTGCAAATGCAGTGCGGGGTGCGCGCGCATTATTTTGATTTGACAGATTACTAAAACGTGCGCGCTTTAATAGGAACAGCTCTACAATAAGCCAATACATTCAACATTTTATTAAGCATTAACATTAATTGTTGTACATTGATTTAGTGGCATTTGGAGTTGGCTCATAAAAGTTTATGGTGATTTTTTGTTATGCGCATAAAAACAGTGATTTTCTCTCAGACTCTGACTCTGCACTTGAACTTGTGTGGGCGGCATCGTTGCGGGAAGTGCATTTCCTTATTGCGCATACGCCCTGTGGCATTGATGGATGGCCGTGCCTAGGTTTTTCCGCTTCCTCAACTTTTTTTTCGACCTTTGATGGGTTAATATTTGGATTTGGAAACACGTTTACGAGATGAGGGGACTCATCTGCGCCTGAAATCATGGCATAAAAATAAAAATTGCTTATCGCGCACAAATCAGCTCGCCGCTTAACCGCTTTTTGGCTGCTTTTCTCATCGTTTTTCAAGTCAATAAAGTCGTCGAAGTCGTCACAAAGCAACGTTAACAACTTCTTCAGTACGGCCATAAACTTGAACTTGATTGGCTTTCGGCTTGAGCAAATACAATAGAAATTGATGATTAAGGATGGGACTGGAGCACGCTTTCTAACCCGACTAATTAATTAATATTTTATGATGCTATGCAAACACGACGCCAAGCACAAGAATTTGAAATTCATTTGGATGTAGGATTTATTTGCGAGCGAGGAATTTCGGGTGATGATATCATATGAAACGGTGGGAGGGGGAGGGGTCGAGCAGGTGCTCCCCTCTTTCTTTTTGTGTGAGTTTTGTGTAGCACACGACGATCGTATCGCCTCTTCGCTCTTCTTCTGTGTTCACAGCACGCCATAAAATGTTTTTGCTTAATAAATAAAAAATTAATTTTTATGAAACGTGTTTAAAGCAAACAAACAAAGATTGATTGGCCAGATAAGATACAGCTACACACACACACACACACACACACACACAGGCACACACGCACACTCACCCAAATGCTTATCAAAGAAATGTGCCAGTGTTTTTTTTCAAGTTTTTTGCCTAAGTCTTTTGTTTTTTATTTGTAGGCAGCTGTTGCCAACGACGCTACGCTGTGGCGCTGTGCTGTCTACGAGAGCAGCTTCATGAGTATCACCCGCTTGCCTCTGAAATGGTAAACAACAACAACATTTACCTGATTTGTATACGTTGTGCAATTTATTTCGCATTAGAAAACTAAACGTTAGTCAACAATTGAAGAGACCTGAAAGAATACTTTTTTATTGTTATTGTGTTAGAGACTCTTGGGGGTTGAAATATTTAATGAATCTATAATACTATCTTAGCTCTAAGTATCACAGCGATCTAGGACCATAAAAATAGGTCAATGTTTCTTTACTTTTTTAAAAAATGTTTAAGAATCTGATGAAATAACAAGCTTTGCTGCATAAGTGAATTGTTTTTGAGCTAAACAATAACATAACATCGTTACCGAGTCGCAGTAATCGCAAACTCCTAGAAGCGTTAGCTTAGCCAAATGAAAAGTTAAATTTCTCCATAAAACTAGCTAATTTCGAAAAATTTAAAAACAAAATCTGAAGTGTCATAGAAATGGAAAATCTTAAAGAAATGAGAGCTTTTTCATTCATTATTCTAAAAGTCTTATGACATGAAACAATAATCTTAAAGCGGTGCACAGTGGGCTTGCTTGTACGGAGTCTGCGGCCAAAAATAATTTTTGGTATTTACATCGACATTTTAAAATTGCAATCTGACCCGGCAAACGTTGTTATGCCATATAAATTATTTCTAGTGAGTATTTTGGTAATTATGTTGGTTGTTTAATAGCGAATGAAGAATGGATTTCAATGTATTTCATTCACAAAACGAAACGAAAGAAATTAGGAAAATGAAATAAAGAAAATCACTATACATTACGAAGAGCAATAGAGGGTACTTAAGCTCGATGGTTTCCCCACGCGAGAACATGCCACGTATAATTGTCCGTGGTCATAAACGGACATCTTTTGGGATTGTCATTGCGAATGCTTATGTAATAGGAACTCGTGGCAGCAAAACATTTTCGGGTAGGAATTCGCGGTTCAATATGGTGGCTTCCATATTGATTTTCATGAATTTTTTAATGACCATAGCACAGCCGTGGTGGGTTTAAGCTCCGAAGTAAAATAACCGAAGATCCAACTTTCAGTCGTTAAAGGTGTGGTGTCATGCTTTGCGAAACCAGTTAGTTCAAAAACTCAATTGCAAACTGTATCGATAGATTTGTATTATACCAAGGCGCCTGGAAAATACTGCAGTTTTTCGCTGTTTCTCGCCGACAAGCACATTTTTTGTCTCTTTATGACAGCCACGCTTGACGCGGTCAATGAGAGCAGAAAGCAACGACTGAGCAGAAATTGATTGGGCAATTTAATGCATCCAGTATTTTCAAGGAGAGGAAAACTTTTCATCGCCGATATCGAACAATTGGTGGCAGAACGTATTTGCGAATCTTGTATTTCTTATAAATTCAAGTAATTAGTTTAAGCTTTTGCACGCACTACGCTGTGATACATAAATCAAGAAGGTAAAGCTAACTTCAAACTTCAAAAAAACGTCACAGAAGCTACTTTGAACTCGAGAAAGTTTGCTTTTATAGCAAATACGATTTTGGGCTTGGAATTTTGCTCTAGCTGTCGAGTATTTGGAGAAGTCCGTTGCTTTTCCGCCTTGTGTAAACTTTAAACAGGCGAAACTTGATTCTTCTCAACAATCTTTACAAATATCAAATATCGAAAAGCTTAGAGTAAAACAAATTGGTTGCAGTCTCAACGCAATGAACTTGATTAAGATATGACCAGTTAGTATCTAGCAACACATTACTCAATAGAATGTAGTCTGATTTCATTGCCTGAGCACTGCTTTGTTCCCTTGCTCATTTTAATACACTGATTACGACTAAATTTTTCAAAATCTGTTAGAAAGCATATACATTATAAAAAATATCAAATTTGAAGAGCGCTTTCACTGAAAAAAAAAGTTTTTTTTTTTTACTTTTAACCCATTTTTCAACCAATCAGTCCTATGGCACCTACCTAGGGAAAGAAGTATATGTGCATAAAGGTCTTTCTCTTTCTTTTTAAAAATAAAAAATATTTATTAAGTGTGCTCTTATATTCTATTCTTAGAATCCTTATGCAAAATCCTGTTTCGGACACCATTCTTAGTGCGTTATCTTGACTTTTGTGTTGTGTGTCATCATTTTCTTAGGTAATTAGTATATGTGCAAGCTTAGTTTTGTGTGCATTTGGCGGTCGGCGTTCCGATTATTTAATATATTTTGCTTCCATTCTTGTATAACTTCAATAAAAAACTGAAGTTAACTAGTGAATGCATTTATAACAAGAAATAAATATTCTAGAAATGGTTTTTATACTAGCACGCCTAGTGGAGTGCATTTCTCAGCTGAAGGCTTAGATTAATAACGGGACTTAAGGAAAGTTGCACCAAAATTGGTCATATAATTGCCAAAGTCAACCGGCTTAGAAGCGCAACTTCAAATTTTTTGGAAATTCCCAACTGTTTTGGGAAAATCAAAGGCTGCGTAAGTTCAACCGACATTGACGCACACTGAGTACGTGAAATTTGCCGTATTGCGGTTCGGACAGATATGTCTTGGAACGAGACAAAGTGTCATTTGGACCTTAATGCAACTATAAGAAGTGTTCATCAAGTCTCTGATGAAAACAATAGCGTTTCGTAGACTTTTCGTGTGCATATACTAAGACTACATTCTCGTCACCTGAAGGCTCGCTCTGCTTTTGCTGAAAGATAAAAATTTTGGTCAACTGATTTCCACAATATGTTTTTTCCAAAGAGAGACAGCTTTATTTAGACAGCACTGATGGCTTCCTTTATTTCAACTAAAACTAATGCCGAGATCTATGGATAGTTGTTGGAAAGCGAACTTGTTGAATTTGGAGATACCCCTTATGAGGATAATTGGATTTTTCAACAAAACAACCCCCAGTTCACAATGCGCCCACTAACAAAAGTTTATCTTTCATCTAGAAAGATTCCAGTTTTGGGGTGGCCGGGCTTAAACCCATTAGAGACCTCTGGGGGAAACCTGTCCGACAGAGTTTCAAAGAATGGTTGACAGTTTGAGTCACTCAAGCAACTTAAGCACGATTTGGTTGCAGAGTGGGAACAAGGCTCTTAAAAAATTGGTAGATTTCATGGCTGGCCCTAGGGCTCGCAGGAAATGACGTCACAATGGCAGAGTTTTAAATATTTTTCTTAAAAAATTTCAGTAACCCCTCATTAAATGTGTATCTTTAAGACAATAAAAAGTTTGAACTTAATATTTCATTTTTATACCCTTGCAGAGGTATTATAGAAGAAAGCATCTCCAACCACATTAAGTATATATATTCTTGATCAGCATGACGAGCTGAGTTGATTTAGCCCTGTCCGTCTGTTCGTCCGTCAGTCCTTCTGTTCATCTGTCCGTCTGTTTCTATGCTATCTCCTCCGTCAGTTTTAAAGCTATCCTCACCAAACTTAGCACGAAGTCTTTTCGTACAAGTACGCTGCACATTTGTCGGAACCGGCCGGATCGGATGACTATAGCATATAGCTGCCATTGGAACGATCGGTTGAAAAAGTAGTCTTAAGGAGAAAAACTTTTTTTTTTTTTAATGGAAACGCCTCCAAAGTACGTATTTCTTAGTTTACTATCCCTTCCCATGATTTCACAAAGTTTGGTCGAAATCGGATGACTATAGCATATAGCTGCCATAGGAACGATCGGTCGAAAAACTAGTTCTAGTGAGAAAAAACTTTTTTGTTTTTAATGAAAACGTCCTTATCATTGGCATACACTTATTTTATATACTTTTACACAATTCTACAAAGTTTGGTCGAAATCGGATGACTATAGCATATAGCTCCCATAGGAACGATCGGTCGAAAAACTAGTTCGAGTGAAGAAAACTTTTTTGTTTTTAATGAAAACGTCCTTTTTATTGGCATACACTTATTTTATATAATTTGGACACATTTCAACAAAGTTTTATCAAAATCGGATGACTATAGCATATAACTGCAGTATGAATGATCGGTCGAAAAAGAAGTTCTAGTGAGAAAAACTTTTTTGTTTTAAATGGGATCGCCTCCAAATTTCGTAATTAACAGTGTATTATGCTTTTCCATGATTTCACCAAGTTTGGTCGAAATCAGACATCTATATAGTATAGATCCCATAGAAAAGTAAGGTCCAAAAAGTAGTCTTAGTTAGAAAAACTTTTTTGTTTTCAATGGAAGCTGCAAGGGTATACAAAAGTTCGGCCGAGCCGAAGTTAACTTTCCCCTATTTTTTGTTGCTGAAATGATACAAATGAAAGCTTTTGTTCTTATTTAATTTCAAAATCCAATAACTTTGTAAAAAAAAGAATATCACACATGAAATAAAAAATTCACATATTTAATTTGAATAAGGTATAATATTTTTGAACAAACCACTAATGACTTGGGATCGTATGTTTATCCATCATAATTTTGTAAATATGTATAAATTTCTCAATCAATTTCCCTGTTGATAAATTAAGCCACAATTACCGATTACTCTGTCACACCCATTCAATAGTTGAATTTATTTGTTTTCCAACTTTTTTTTTTTTTGTATTTGTACAGCTAATGGATTTATTTGGTAAACAGATGTCGTATGCTGAACATTTGTCAAAAAAAAAAACAAAACAGAAAAATCATAAAATATGCATACAGGTTTCATTCGTAGACCAAAATGAGCTTTGTGCAGGGTTGACTTGCCCAGACATAGCGACTCCAATGAGACATTTTATTAGTTTTGCTCTATTTGCAAACTTTTGTTTACTTTTCATAAGTTTGGCTGTTTCGGAACTGGTATAATTATATCAATATGGTTATATTGGGTGGGAGACAAGGTCCAATTTGCATACGCTGAAATGAGAGCTTAATTAGCAACAGCCACTGCCGGTTGATTCGGTTTTTACAAAAATACAGAAAATTAAGTGCAAATTGGCCGTTAAGTGTGTAATTTATGCAATGAAATTTCACCAAGTCTAAACGTTTATTTTTGTATTAACTCATAAATTGGAAGTTCGTTAAGAATGCCACAACAACAACTGAAACAAAGAACAAAGAGATGAAAATCGCCGACTGCAATTTGTAGCTGAGCTTCCATTAACATAAATTAAAGGACATGGGGAATGTCCATGCCCTTTGCATCAAGTGCACACACACACACACACACACATACAATACATTGTGGAATTTATTAAGAGTGCTAACAATACGATTTATGCCTTTTTAATGGCTTATTAGCCATTATTAGTCCCGCTTATCGCTACGCTACTCCAAACACTCACACATGCACAGCGCGGATTGGGGATTTTTATGTTTATCTCTTGGGTTTCTGGCTGCTGCTGCCGCTGCCCGTTCCCGCTTCGTTGACAAAAATGAAAAATTATCGTAATAAATTAAATTTGCTATCGCAAGACATTAATTTTCTCTGCTGAGCCACAACAAAATGGAAAGGAATGTCAAGTTCTGAGTGTTTTGTTCAACGCTGAAAGTGAAGTTTGGGCTGTTGAAGAAACAAAAGACTTAGGCAACAAACTTGGAAATTCCTGAATCAACGATTGATTACATCGTTGCATAAACTTAGCTATTTATGCAGAGATTTTTTTTGAAAGTTCTGCGAAAGCTGGCCCCAAAATAAGTCAAACTTTTTATGTCTTAATAAATTATTCAACTTAAGTGCTACAAATTTTATGAATCATTTTGCGGTTGAACAGATTAGCCACTTCCTTTTTCAACACCCTCGCTCCCATAATTAATTTGTTCTAAAGCTTTATGTGTGGTCCTCCTGACCGCAAATTGCTAATCAGCTCACACACACACACACGCACCGAAATTTATGCAGCTTATTAGCGTGTCTCAAATATATTTTGGCAGCAAAACAAATTAGCTCCACTTAAGAAAAAAATCTTTCAAGCTCCGAAATTATTTCATCAAACGAACCTCTCTTTTCGGTTGAAAATAAAAGCGAATTTCTGACGGCCAACACCCAAAGTGTCTATGCGCACACCTTGACTACATCTTAGGTCGCTTACGAAGTTGGAAACAAAGACATAAAATGAGAAAAAATCGTTAATAAATTTCACAGGCTGCCCCGCTTCGAGTTGGAGATCGCAGCTGCAGTTTTTATTGTGGATTGGGAGCTACCCTTTTATGTGTCCAGCTTTGGGTACGAGGCAGAGATAATCTAAAGTAAAACTCGTGGAGCATAAATAAAAAAGAAATTACTTAATTTCTTAATAATGTTGAGTTGGCTGAGAGATGTTGTTTGTTGTTGTTGTTGTTGTTGTTGCCAATGGCTTGTTTCGACAACTTTTTTATAATCCTTTTAGAGGGGGCAGCAGCAGCCGCAGCAGCAGCTGCACTGCGGCAGGCGGCCTGTGCGGGCCTTTTTTTTACATTCTGTTGAAATGAAATCTTTATTTCCTTTCGTGACTATAATTAATAATTTTTGGTTTTGTTTCTGTTTCAGTGGAGGAGGAGGAGGAGGAGGAGGAGCAGGGCACTGATCACACCACACACACACACACACACTCAGACGCAGATCATCATCATCATCATCTTCTTCGAGGCCAAGTCCATCTCCTGCTACAACAAAAATGGTTTTATGCCTGAAAATTGTTGGTTATTTTAATGTTGCCCTGGTGGCCAGCAAGTCTCCTGCGGTTTGTTGTTTTTGGGTGGTTGTGTGTGTGGCATAAAGAGCCAAATGCCTGCGTAGTAAATCATTTGCTAATTAGCTACCCAAAGACAGTTGAATTCTTTTGGGTGGGGGGAGGAGAAGAGTTGCAGCACAATGGTGAGTGTGTGTGTGTGTGTGTGGGGAGGGCATGCCATGGCAATTGAGTAGGCAGGTACTGCTAATTTGAATATAATTATATATGGAAACTATCGTAAGAGGGCACTGTCTGGGAATTTTCTGGCTAAAGACTGAGGAGAAAGATAGGAATAGAACATGTGGAACGTGAATAACCAACTTTTCAGTCAAAAATTTCAGCACGAAAGTGCAAAATCAGATCTGTAACTAGATAGATTTCAGAAGGTTTCGGATCTAAATTACACAATAAAATCAATTTATTTGGGCACATTCATAGATCAAGACTTTTTCGACCAAATGGTAGAAAGAATATTGTGTTAAATTGAAAAAACTCCGAAACAGTTTAAATCAGGGAATCAAACCGAATTGTATTTCGGACTCGGTTCTGATTCTGAAAAGTTTCGATTGAAGGTTCTGGTTTGCTTCTAATCTATTGCGGTATTCGATTCAGTATTGGTTCCTGGATTCTTATTTCGGTATACCGCTAAGTACCGGTATGTACCGGGAAAATTGATTAAAAGAGTGGCCAGTGTTTTTGCGTCAATCGTATTCTCTGCAGAGACCTAATAAAAGCCATCCAGGAAAATAAACGTTCTACGCTTTCTTGGGAAGATGAAACCACAAGAATAACTTTTGATAGCTCATTAAATACTGTAAACTTTGTACTCAACCATTTATGAACATCATTTTTATTTGTAATTGTCTTGGGGGATCTGAGTAAAATTTTGAAAAAATCGAAAATTTTTTTTTTCGCTTAAAAAATTCTTTAGGGTCTTAAAAGTAACATGCCATAAGGTAGAGTCCGGCAAAAGTGTCTAAGTGTCGAAATTTTCCATTCTGCGGCGATGCCTCACAGGTATATCAGGTATATTTTACAGTACTTAAAACTTTAAACGCGTTTTTCTCGAAACCACTTTTTTTGAGACTGCCGGACACATAACTCGAACAAATCTTAACCGATCGATCTGAAATTTTGACAGTATATTCAAAATACCTTTATCCATCGACACACGTAGGATTTTTTTTATATTGCTTACTTTTTTTTTTATCAACAATTTTGTGACGTTTTTTATTCGTGAAAATTTTAACTTTTTTTCAATCACTCACCATTTTGCAAAAAATCAATATATCGCAAAAATCCTACGTGTGTCGATAGCTGTTGATGTGTAGAAACTAACCAAACTTGATTTTTTGTTCTAGATCAAAAATTAAGGACGTTAGCTGTCCGGCCATGGACCCCCTTCAACAAAAAAGGGCCTACGAAGAATTGCTGCACAGCCGCCATTTTGTTTTCGATTTATTCGAAAAAATTTATTTTGTACTTCGCATCTAATATTATAAAACCTACTTTACAAATTTTCGATTGGCTTTTTCATTTGGCCAAAAAAAATTCCAGAAAATCCGCTTTTTTTCCAGTTACTCAGATGTCCCCCCTTAAGCTCAGGGAAACCTAGCTTGATGTCATAATCGGTTTTGAAGAAATACTAAACTATTTGTATTTACTAACTATTTGTATTAGCATGGTATTATAATCAGGGATGCAAGCCGGTTATGAACCGAACCGAATCAAATCATAACCGAATAACTATTTACATTGATTGTTGTTCGGCTTACAAACCGAACTTGTGTCCTTTCTAAAATGCTAAACCGAACCAAAAACGTCTTAGCAAAAAGGTTCGGTTCAGTTCACTCAAAAATTTGTACACTTATTAAGGTGACTTTTACCTATATCTTAAATGTTTTTATTTGTAAAAATAGGAGAAAGTTAACTTCGGCTCGACCGCAGTTTTGTATACCCTTACAGTTTGTTTTTCTAAATAAGACTACTTTTCGGACCTTACTCTTCTATGGGAGCTATACTATAATAGATGTCCGATTTCTAGGAAGACCTCGATCTTGAAATCATGGAAAAGCATAACAAACTGTTAATTACGAAATTTGGAGGCGATCCCAACTAAAACCAAAAAAATTTTTTTCACTAGAACTTCTTTTCGACTGATCATTCATACTGCTGCTAAATGCTTTAGTCATCCGATTTTGGACAAAAACTTCGTTCATTGAAGATTTTCATAGTCATTCAATTTTGACCAAAATTTGTAGAGTTGTGTGGAGCATATAAAACAAATACATGCTAGTTTTGAGGACATTTCCATTGTGTGTCGTGGGTTCGAGCTGCGGGTCGGGGGTTCGTCTGCTCGGAACATCTAATGAAAAGTTTTTTTTTTGAAATAACTTTACACCCGGTCACCCTCTCTATGATACGGATACGGCGTTAAACTGTATTCCCTTTTTCTTGTGCGAAAATAAGAAGCCTACAAGCCAAGAGATTAAGAGCAGCTCGGCTTTTTGGCCGTTTGGGCTGTGTCAAGCCAATAATTTTGTTTTTTTATGGGCATACTTCAACAACACGTGGTTGATTTTAGGATGTTATCCGAAGTCGACTTGATCCCTTATTAGGATGAAATAAGGACGGCCAGATGTTGATATAAGTTCGATATTCGAAAATGATTTGATCTTGAAATCGGCTTGGTACAAGTTTGCCCGAGGTTTAATTGAGCTCGATATTCGAACTGCACCTAATCTTAAAACGGATTGATTCGTAAATCACCGAGATTAACTAATGATCGATATTCGAACTTGATGTTACCGCAAAAGAAGCTTCCCACAAGAGCCCAACTGACTTATGTTTGATTTTGAAACCAGCTCGAGGTCATTAGTTGATTGCATAACCCTGGTTCTATCTTTAATATATTTCAGTTTCCTCCTCATGCCAGCAGGAATTGCAAGGCAGCATAAGTGTAAACATTTACAGCCCTTGCGTCTATCTAAAGCAGTGGTGCCCGAAGTGCCAAAAGCCTATCCCATGGGATAGGAACTCATAATTCTGCCGGCGTCGCAGTAGACGCACGCATAAAGAGTAAGAATACGTGAGTTCTATAAATTTCTTACGCTTTTTCGCTTTGACTTTGGAACTCCTTACTTACATCAACCCCGACTTAGGATCATTTGATTTTCAAGTACGGATCCGAGCTTCAAATTAGCCTTTTCGGATTGATACTCGAATTTCAGGATTATTTCAAGCCTTTCGTACTTGTATCAAGCTCGATCAAGTACAACTCGTATTTGAAAATTAGTCTGGGCATCATGAAGTTGTGTAACAGGTAGAAGGAAACATTTGCGACCCTATAAAGTATATATATTCTTGATCAGCATCAACAGCCGAGTCGATTTAGCCATGTCCGTCTGTCCGTCCGTCTGTCGGACGCGTCGATCTCAGAGACTATAAGAGCTAGAGCCACAAATTTTTGCATGTAGGTAGGTGTATACCCGATGCAAATCGAGTTTGTTTCAGATTTGGAAAATTCCTCCCCCTCCCCCCTTAAGCGCAAAAAACTGTCAGAGCCACAATTTTTAAGATAGACCTTCCAAACTTGATATATATCAAGTAAGGCCCAATATCTATCTATTCTGAAAAGATCAGTAACATCGGATAAAAACCCCAAGTTATAAACGATTCAATTTTGCTTGTGGGAGAGGGGGCCTTGTTTCAGTTACGTTTGGCGTGGTGTATGTTAGAGTGTGTGTGTGTGTGTGTGTGAGTGTGTGTATATGTGTATAAAAACACAAGAAGTCAAGGGAACAGGGTATTTTGTAGTCGGGGCACTCGACTACAGCTCCCTTACTTGTTGAACTTGATTTTAGGTCGCCCTCTTTTTTTCAGTGTACAACACCTTCTCTGCCCCGATTTAAGTAGAAGGAAACTGGGTCAAGGTCACCTAAGTTTATATACTTGAGAGCAAGCTGCTGGATGATGCATTTCTTAAATTTTGCTATGTAAGAACTCGACATTATTGCATCACCTATTTAAACAGAAGCAGGACTTTGTATGGAATTAGACAGCCTCTAAAGTAAACACAATTATGTGTATTTTATAGATTTAATGAATGTTTTGAGTTTTAAAGCGACCATTCAAATATTAAGCTACTAAAACTTAATAAGAAGAATTCTTTTAGCCCGTCGTTCAATGAATCAAAACAACTTAACATCAGTTTTAGGCAAAGCTTATCAAGTTTTTTTTTGGCTGTGGAAAAAATAGAAACGCTTCAAAAAACTGTGGAAAAAACTAAAAGTTAGTTGGTATATTTGTATGCTCGTCTTTATCTCATCCAAAAACAATGTACTTGATTGTCTTGCGAGACCTCAGTTGGCGGCATTTGGACTTTTTGCTCCCCGTGGTGTGCCAAAAAGTAGCCAAGCGTGTGGCGATCCGCTGATCTTATGGCTTACAAATTAGAAATGCCAACACAGCAGCAGCAGCCACCGCTTACAGGATGAAGATGAAGCAGCTATCCGGGCGCTGCTCACAGCATGTCAATCATGATGATCATTCATCATTATCATTTATCATGTTCAATTTTCAATGCGTTTTGCGTGCACAACAAATAACAAATAAAAATGTCTGTTTGTTGGCCTTATGACAGGCAAAAATGCCATAAATGTGTTATGCGAACGCAAAGAACTGAAGAAAAAACAAAAAAAGAAAACAGCAACAAAAAATGTGAACATTATTTTAATGATTTGTAATGGTTGTCAGATATATATTGGATATTGTTTTTGATTTCTTTTTTTTTTTTGAGGGAAATTCCTTTAAAAGTGGGTGGATTTGGGTGAAATATGTTGTCAAACTTCTGCACATTTAATAATTTATCTTAGGACATAATTAGAAAATCAAAATTGAAGCTGTATTGGCAGGGTATGTCTTAAAGAACCAATTTAAACTCAGAACCGTAAGCTTTAGTACGAAATGAGGAGAACCTAAAACAGTTCCGAGTTGGGCTTAACCCTAACGCTTGGATTTGAAAAATCGCTCTTATATCAAGGATTTCGTACTTAGCTCAATTTTGAAACTGGAAATTGTTTTAATCTGATGCACTGTGAGAAAAATTAAGAAATTTCATACTTACATTTAAAAATTCTTACTTAACTCAAGAATATTCTGGCTTATTCCTCTTTTTTAAAATGCAAAATTTTTTAATCTGATACACTGAGAAAAAAATCAAGAATTTTCGTGCATAAAACAAGAATTTCGTACTTAACTCAAGAATTTTCTAGCTTATTGAACTTTTGAAGATGCAAAAATTAAATGAGAGGAAAATCGAAAAATTTTGATCCTAAGTCCAGAATGTTTTGGCCTATTAAACTATAAAAACTGTGAGAAAAATCCAGAAATTTTGTGCTTAAATCAAGAATATTCTGCTTATTAACCATTTTATAAGAGAAAAAAACCAGAAATTTCGTTCCTAAATCAAGAACTTTCTGGCCTATTGAACTATGGAAACTGAAGGAAAAAATCAAGAAATTTTTGTCCATAGATCATTTTTTTTTTTTAGTGGTAAAGTATGTTTTTAACTAGCCTTCTATATGGCGGCTTACTTAGTGTGATTTTGGGTATTAACAGTCTTCAACGGAGATAGGTTATGGGGTATTTATAATGAAAGTGTAAATTTTAAAAAGCCGCTAAGTAGCCGTATAGGTCCTTTGGTAATAGTTTTTAGCCATTGTAAATGGCGGCCTGCTTTTTGATACCATCTTCAATCATGGGAACTCCAAGGTCCTTTTCAATATCCCTGGTTCTCATTCAGCTCCCGTAATGCGTCTATGGATTTTCGCCCGGACCACTCTAATCTTTCTCAGGTGAAACTTCGCCGCGATTCCATAAATTTTGTAGAAGAGCCTTGTAGATTAGGACTTTGTTCCTGAGTGACAGCTTGTTCTTGGAGTTGAGCAGCCACCCCATGCGCCGTGCTTTGGCAGCCACTGCCTGAGCTGTTGCCTTGACATGGTGTCCAAAGGTTAGTCTTCTGTCCAGTGTCACCCCAAGGTATTTAGGGGCTGCTTTATGCTCCATAAGCTGACCGTGCAAGAATACTCCCGGGCAGGTGTCAAGACGGGTGGAATAAGGCACCGAAGCAGACTTATCCGTGTTTATGGCAATGTTCCATCTAGCGGCCCAGTGGCTAAACCTCTTGAAGGGCATCTGTTGTTGAGTATATGCATTAGCGGGCAAGTATGGCCGTGTCGTCAGCAAATGTTGCGATTAGAAGAACTTCGGGGTTTTCGAGCGGAATGCTACAGGCTATGGGTAAATAGTGAGTGAAAAGGGAGTATAGCGTGGGACCCAATACGCTACCCTGCGTTACACCAGCCCGAATGGTTCTTGTTTGGGATGTCGCTCCGTCCTGAGCAACCTCAAAAGTTCTGCCCGTCAGGAAGCTCTTGATTAGCAGGTACAGCTGAGGCGGAAGGAGTTTCATGATCTTCGAGAGCAGACCTTCGTGCCACACTCTATCGAAGGCCTGCTGGATGTCAAGGTAAGCTGCCACTTACTACATACTCTTTCCCGTCATACCCTTCGAGGATGTAGTTGACCACTCCATTGTAATTGTTCGGGAGTTCCATGGCTCAGTCGAAAGCCAAATTGGAAATCGGGTATGGCTTTTCGAATAGATCGAACATCAAGCATTCTTCGAAGGATACAGCGCTCGAAGGGTGGATAGTAGGCTATTTGGCCGGTAGGAATCAAGGCAGGAGGGTGGTTTTCCATTCTTGTGGAAGAGAACTATTCTGGCTTTCTTCCAGGGAAATGGCTTAGTCTCAGAGCCGCGTTAAAGATAAGCACCAAGAACAATATAGCCTTTTCGGGCAGGAGCTTCATTGAAATATTGTCAATGCTTATGTGTCACCAGATCCTTGATTTCCCCTTTCACCTCAGGGAAGGTGATTGTTGGAAATGGGAGGGCCATTTGGAGGGGGCTATCGAGGGCATCTGAGACTAGTTGGTTCCGGCGGGGCGAGTAAGTTTCATTCGGGTGGAACCGCTCTTCTAAGTTCAGTGCAAAGACCTCCACTCGGTCCTGTGGTGATTTTGCACAGGAACCACCAGGACGTTGAGCTGGGAACTTTGGAGCCACTTGCGGCTTGAATCGCTTAGTGAGCTTCCTAAGCGCAAGCTTGGAGCTCTCATCCGCAGTAACTTTTCCAGCATGCGGTCTGTCGCCTCTCGCCTGAGTTGCCTCCTCGGTATCCAGTAGAGTCTTCCGGGTTGATAAGTTTTGCCTGTGGGGGAAGTGCCAGGCAGCGGTTTTTAGGAAGATAGCAAGCGCATGGTGGCTTGTACCTCAGGTTCTGCTTAAACAAGAATTTTCGTTCTTAGTCAGAAATTTCGTTCCTAAATCAAGAACTTTGTGGCCTATTGAACTTTGAAGCCTGAGAGAAAAACAAGAAATTGTGTGCTAAGATCAGGAATTTCGCACTTAACTCAAAAAATTTTCAGCTTATTGAACTTTTGAAACTGAAAATTTGTTGAATTTGATACACTGAGAGAAAAATAAAGAAATTTCTTACTTTAATCAAGAATTTTCTGGCTCATTGTACTAAGGAAGCTGAAAATTGTTTTTTCATGTACCGGATTTCTTGACTTTTCTCTCAGTGTATGTCTCAAAAGACGGCTTTTTGAAGCCTTTATAAGATCAAGGCATAAGAAAGAAGTTCAAAATTTTGTTTTCGAATTTTTCCAATTTTTCTAATGGCAAAAAAAAAAATATTGAAAAATAAGGAAAATTGATTTTGAAACTATAAATTATAATAGCAAAGTGAGTACGACCGATTTTTAGCTATATTCATTATCTTAAATAAACTATAAAGCTGTTTGAGCTAAGTGGTCATTTACAAAAGTTATAGAACTCACCGCAAGCTTACTTTTGAAGAATAGATAAAAAAACAAGGCTCAGACTTACAAAAATATTTTCTCAGCTGAAAAATGTTCAAATTTGAAAAGCTAGCATAATGCTTAGAGCCCTTAAGGGGGTCTTCTCATTCAAAACCCGTTTTTTGGCCCCTTTTTAAAAAATTTCTTATTTGAAAACGCAAAGAATAATTGAAAACTTTTTTATTTTTGTTTACAAAGGTTTCAAATAAATAAAAAATTTTTTTTGCCTCGTACGGGGCTTTCAAAAGTAATGAGACTTCCAAGTTGGTGGTAAAAAATGGTGTCGTCACGTGGCCTATTCCGTCTCGAGTCTGAAATGAAAAAACGGGGTTATAATCAGTATAGATGTAATTCTCGGCTAACCTCAAACTTATTTTTGTGATTTTTTTGACAAAATGCTTTTTAAAAAAATTTCAATTTCGGCCTTTTTTTTATTTAGTTAAAAAAATGTAAAAATTTTTAAATTTGTCGGTTCGCCGGATGGTGACAATTCTGCGTCGATTCCACTTTGTTTCATGAAAATCGGTTCAGTTGAACTGGGATTCATGGCCGCCGTTCAAAAACGTGGTTTCGAGATAAACGCGTTTAAAGTTTGAAGTTATTTTTTGGAAAAAAATCAAAAATTTTTAAATGCAGTTTATTTTTCCATCTTCTTTGGGGGATATTTTTGAATATCCAAGCTATAAATAAATGCAAAAAAAAGTCGAAAAAAGTTGCTCAATGAGAAGACCCCTTAGGCTATAAAATTTTTTTTTTTCTGCCTTTTCTTAATTTTTTCCAAGTGTACTTGCTCCTAATGAACATAAAATATAATAATAATCTGATGAAATATGTAGCCCAATCTGCGACGCACCTTCTTCAGCATCAGCCTTAGCATATATCCGTCAAATATCATTTAACTCGAGGCTAATCCGCACATCAACGCGAATGCGGCGATTTCTAATTTGCTGAAGGTGCGCCCCCACTCAACTCACTCAACTCAACTCGGCTCACACAAACTAATAAACTTTTAATAAAATTATTTATGCTTCGGGTCTCTTCCAAAGTCACAATCACAGACAGCGTGTCGCTCCCAACCCTTGAGCAATTGTAGCTGCTGCTGTTCCCCCCCCTCTCCCTCCACACTCTTACGCTTTTGAAAATAATTAATAACAATAATTTGCTGCACGATAAGAATTCCATTAAAGACGCAAAATGTATTGAACTGTTTGCCTTTTGGATGAAGTCAGCGGAGGCGGGTGGCGGGGCGTGGCATGAACCTCTCTTGATATAACAACGAGTTTAAGCCTCAATTTGCCTTTGTTTCATTTGGCTTGGCTCATTTTTTGAAGCACTTTTCGGTTGATTGTCGATGGGTTTTTTATTGTTGTTGTTATCTAGATTAAACCCTTGCGGCAAATACACAACAACAACACAAAAAAGAAGATAATTTAAAAGCGAAACAACAACAATAAACCGTTCATTATTGAAATCATTGTGTGTGGACTTTTTTTTTTTTTGGCCGTGTGTAGCATTCGTAGCTAGACATTTTGGCATTTCATGACAGTGTCTCAGTCCTCTTGGTCTTCTGTAGAGCTCAGAGCTAAAACTGAAGCTTTTGTCATGGCAGACATGTTGGCAACGCCAAATGCTTTTGGGTGTGTGTGTGTGTAAGATGATTGCCTTTGCAGGGAGAAAACTCATAAATGCGAGGGTGGATCGAGATCGTGTAACATATTTTTATGATGAACATGAACGGAAATGTTTTTATTAAGAAAGTATCTTTAAGAATGTAAGCTAAATTAGGCAAATGTTTGCCCAATATCGAAAAGTCCTGGCAAATTCCATTTCAAACAGTCACTTCCGATCTCCTTATAAACTTATAAAAGGATCTGTCGGTTAACAAAGTCATAAGCTCATGTAAAAATAAAAATTGAATGCTTGGCTCAAGAATTTTCAATGTCAAATGAAATTCTTGATCCAAAAGGGAATTACTAAATCCATGTACGGATTTTTGAAAGCTTTTATCTGTGTTCGCTATCTTTTACTAAAAGTACAAAATTGTAAGGGTGAAGGGGAAGGTTTCGCGGAAGGCGGAACCCTCCTGTGTTATGGGGCGTCTGTAGTGAGGTTTAAGTTCTCCTGACCGCTTTAACATGGAAAACTCTCCCAAGTCGACCCACCCCCGTGGCAACCCCTGGTAACAGAGCAATGCATCCGCAAACGGCTAACGGAGCGGCGAACCTCTCCTTGGGACAAACAGGGGCTCGCACGGGCTTGTCACCGATAGGCGTCTATTTCCATCCGCCAATGAATAATAAACAAATTTCCTAGTGGCAGCGGCCGGACCGTAAAACGGTTGTGATGGCCAAAGAAGAAGAAGAAGAAGAAAATTCTAAGCATTTTAATTCATAAAATTTAGGTCAACAAATCGAACATTGATATATAATTGAAAACTTTTAAAGGAAATGAAATTTGATAAAGTCGCGAATCTGTCCCGACCAAAGGACGGGATCGTCCCTTCCCGATCCCGACATGTCTCCACATTAAATATTTTTTTAGGATTACATAGATTTGAAAAGACAGGTATCTTAGGCAAAATTATATAAAACAAAAAAGAAAGTCGGTCTAGCCCGACTATAACATACTCTGTACACCCAAAAAAGAGTAGAACGAATAATTTAAGTACGAACGCTCTAGCAAAAAAATTGATTCATTCTTGAGTTTTTAAGAATTTCGCGCTTGAAATCGAGCTAAATTCGTTCTGGTTGGTGTTTTTACAGCATGAAAGGGTAGAACGAACTCGGAGGCGAGCAAGCAAACTTGAGAGAATAGCGATGAACAGCTACTGTTCATGTTCAAATGTATTCTCTGTTGAATTTTTTGGTTGATAATTGAACTCTAATCAAACCTCGACCTTGAGCCTGCTAACATTCACTTTGACTAAAATCAAAACAGGTCGTTAAACCCATATTTACTAAAAAATTTTAACGATTCAATAGCGTAGAACGATGTAGCATAACTCATTAGCTGGAAGCCGTGTGTTCCACCCCCAGAGCTGAGAGTTTTTTTTTTATTGAAAATTCTATATTTTTGCATTTATATTGCAAATTATGACAATTGGGTTGCCACTATACCTGAGGCCTTATGTCTGCCCTATGAAGACAGGCAGATAGACGGTCGGACATGGCTAGATCGACTCGGCTGTTGATGCTGATCAAGAATATATTTACTTCATAGGGTCGAAGATGCTTCCTTCTGCCTGTTACACACTTTTGCACAAACTTAATATACTCTGTGTACCTCTGGTACAGAGTATAAGAACTGCGGTCCAAAATGCAACAAAAGCGGACTCCCGACGTTTACGCCAAAACACCAGCTCTGGTCACACTACACAACAAACAAGCGCGTCCGTTCAAAAAGCGTACAGTTGTTCGGAAATCTTGAAATCTTGTTCTGGTGTTGGTTTTGCACTTATGCTGCTTTAAAATTCCCAAGCATTTATTGCAATGCTGTCAAGGGGAACAGTAACCCTCTGTTTCTGCTTTAATGATAGAACCGGGAGGTTCCTGTTTAGTTGACCAGACTCCTTTGTGGTGTTGTGTTTGACTATTACAGATATTTTAAAACTTAACATGCTTAAGCTTGCAAGTTTGAATATCATAAGTGTCTTAAATCAGTCACATTGGATAACCAAAATGTTCGAAGATATTCCAAAATTGTACCCAAAATGTAACAAAAAAGAGCCCCAAGTAGTCTTAAAACGGTAACAAACTGTTTCTAAAAGAAGCCCGAAAGTTTGTAAAATGACCCCAAAATGTTCCCAAATTGGGCACAAAATGGTATTAACGCAACACCTAAACGTTAATGAAGATCAAACAACGGGTGTTAAAATTGCGTTCATGAAATGACACCGCCGTTCACAGTAAACGAAAAAGCGGGATAACTTTACTATTGTCAACAAATGGTCTTGATTTCGGTAGCTTTTGAACGGATTTTTTTCTAAGTGTAGCCGGTGAATGAATTGCGATCTGTCATGTCACCAGCCCAATCTGATCGCATTGTTCTGAAGAGAAAAGCATAACTCCAGATCGCGCTGCGCTACCTTGTTGACCGAGAGCGTAATACAATGATAGCTCGCCAAAGAGCTTCTGGTAGGAAGTGATGTCGACTCTTCGGCAGTCTTCTTTGTCGCATGCCACTTGAAAATTCGCCTCCAGTGGCGTAGATGCTTGTCGACACTCAGTCACTGAGTCAGTTCTTTGATGTTCTTTCGTTGATTGAACGATATCTCTCCAGAACCCTAGTGACGTTTTAGTTATAGTCCCAAAAATAACTTCATTGGACCCATATCAATAACCTCGAACTCTGCTGCAATTTTGGTTTTGATATCGTTTAAGGCACTTAGACCTTTGCTAGCCAAAATGATGTCATCCACGTAAACGGCTATGAAAAACAAATTCTCTCCAGGCTTTGTATAAAGGCAAGGCTTATTACCAGTTGGTCTAAAGCCTAAAGCCATCGTTGAATTACATTTTTTGCCATTTATGCTCCTCTTCAGCTTCTTGACATGGTGTGGATAAGTAGCGCTTTTAAGTCCTTCGTACTGCTTCAAATAAATCTCTTCATAGAGTTTTCCATTTAAATACGTAGTAACCACGTCCATTTGATGTTAGTGTAATCCTTATTCCGCCGCTAGTGAACCACAAGTCAGATCGTTGCATGTCTAACGACAGTTCCGAATGTTTCCCAATCCCAAAACGTTGACCGCATCCCTTGGCCACTAAGCGGGACTTAAACTTCTGCAAAGTTCCATCTGGATTCGACTTTGTTTGGGAAAAGCCTTTGCTTTAACATAATTTCTTTGGTATTTTTTAAGGCATAGAAAAAGTAAAGAATCTTACAAATCTTCGATGTTAAAATGTAATTATTTATTCAAAAGCTAATTACTTGATCCAGGATTTTGTTACTCCAATTTTTCCTGAGAGTAGCGAAAGTATTTTGGAATTTTTCCTATCGGTTACATTGAAGACAAAGCCAAAACTCCGGCATTTGCTCTTCCATCCAGTTTAACAGATAATATTGTGTTTCCGAAACACAACAATAGCAAAAGATTTGATCAGAAAATTTTTTGTGAATGAAAAAGATATCGGAAAGAATGCTGCTTTTGTTCAGTTATTTTTCAGTATCGAGCTAAAAGCAGACGATGTTCAGAAAAAATGTACTTTTCTCTTTTTATTCTTTGTCTCTTAAAATCAATTTCTTAGAAACTCTTTCATAGCATTTTTTACTACTTAGCTAACGTCAGTAGCTGGTAAAGGAGACCGGTTGTGTAAAAGTTTCATTGAAATAAACGACTGTGAGTTTCTCAATCACCCCTCGATGATAGAGCCCACTCTGGTGATCAGCAGCTTCATCATCATTTTGCCAATTGGCGCGGGTGTTGGTTGGTTGATGTTTTTTCTTTCTCTCATGTTTTGGCTAAGGCTTTTTTTTTTTTTGTTTCTTCTGTCTGTGCCACCAGCCCTCCCTCTGGCTCAGGTATTCCTTTTCCATTTTGGCATCGGGGTGGTCCAATTGTACTTGGACTTGAACGATTGGCTGAAGCTGCAGCAGCGATTGCCGCTCACGAATTGCATTATAATTGCAATTTCAGCAGCGCGCAAAGTTCATGTCAGACATTATGTTTGCTCAGGCTCAGGCTGTGGTTGCGGCTGGGATTGGGACTCCGATTTGGATTCGGGGCCACACTGGCTGGCTGGGTCGAAGTGAGATTTGAGGGAACGGCCATTTTGGTTCTCTCTCTGTGCAGACAAAAGCCACGACGATTTCAACGCTTTGTCGTGTCCCCATCTCCCTGGCTTCCCCACACTCCTGCCACTTCTCCATACTCGTCCCATGCCTAAGTACAAGAGTTCTTGAGCTTGAAGTTGTGGACTTTGGGGCCGAAAGTAATTTATTTCTTTATTGTTTTACGAATTTACAATGCAACTGGGAGAAACAAGGCAAAGCGCTGGCAACACAGCCATAACAATCACGCCGCAGTTGTTGTTGTTGTTGTTGCTGTTGCGTGTTGCATTTGGGGTGACCACCTTGGCAGCCAGATGCTGGTCCTCAAGCCTCTGGCCATGTTGTCTTCCTTGCAGTTTGTGTGTACGCGAGGCTCATCAGTGTCAAATGCCCTGGCAACGATCTCCGTCTGCGTCTCGCGCTGCCTCCTTGGTGTGTGGTACGCATGCGCCCAGCAGCGCCCCAAGGAATGCGTTGCACGAAATGCAAAATGTCAGCAACGGCGGCCCAATCGAAATGGCAACTCGCCTTAACATTCCGCAGTTCGCCTGGAATTTCTTTTGTTTTCTGTGAGAAATTTCAAGCCAACACATAAATTGTCGTAGGCGCAAGCAGCTTCCACAGTTTCCCAAAAAACGTTTCAAAAAAAAAAGTAACACTGTCTGGCAAAAATTTAAAAATGTTCTTGAGCACAAATGGGACTGTTTATACGACCTTTATGGATACATACACACTAAGGCTTTTGTCTAGTTCGGCGCTGTCTTTCTGATGTTAGCTTTTGCAATTAAGCTACTTTGGAATTCCCAAGCAGTTATGGCATCGTTGGCATGGAGAGACGGCTGCTGGACTGACAGTCGGCGGGCAATGATTGCTGGTGAAAGACCTTTGAAGGGTCTTGAAACAGCTGTATGGTCTACCAGCCTCCTTTGTGGTTTTGTGTGTCTCTGGTTTTTAAGCCTTAAGGAAAAACTCGCTCTCCGGCTGGAGAAGCAGATGCCAGTCTATATTGGGGCCCCAGGTGAGCCTCCTATCAAGTGTGAGCCGAGAAATCATACCCTACGAAGTGCCAGTATAGCATGCTGCTTCTTGTCCACATTATCAACTATGTTCCTACGTGACCTTTGTTCCTTGTTCGTTAACGAATTCTGCGCTCGTCTAGAAGCAGACTTGGAACTGTTACTTGTAGCCAAAAACATAGTGCCATCTATGTTGAATGTCAAGTGACGAAAGATCAGCAGTAAAAACTGTGTATAAAATATGGTCCAGAACGCTGCAGAACACCAGGGACTTCACGCCTTTAACAGAATTCGGTTCGACAACAAGCCTCCTAAGACACAACGGAAGGATCGGTATTAATCATATCATCCTACAGATAAAAATACTGAATAACAGTATTTCTTTTCCTGTTGGTTGCGAAATCCAAACTGGTGATCCGAAAGGGCAGTCTCAAAAGAGCTAATAGATAAAAGCTTTGCAGCTCAAAAAGCTTAGAGAACGTAGAGAGGAGGCTAATATGGAGATAAGAGTCAACTATATGTGCAAAGCATTGAAGCTTTAATAGAATCTTCTCTTAATCTCCTCTTTATTAATCGGACGGATAGTTAGGGGCGGCACTGCGATCCGCTCTTCATGGGTGGTAGCAAAATTAATGGGCGTGAACCTATCCTCCAGATCAGATGAGCAATTACATCCACAAATACTAAGGTTACCTCCGAATGCCCCTGGATTAGCCCTAGCCTTGGAGATTTGTGTGGATAACGCGCACTACCATAAGATAGATTTACACTTTGGATACCTCTATTTTTCTATGGGAAGAGTCGTCTGCCGCACTTTCTTACATCCGGTAAGAGCGAGGCTCTTTGCGAGCGATAATATGATTTGAAATTAACCTCCTCCTTAACCCCCTCTAGCCACCCTTTTAACCGCCCTCTCACCCCCCTCTTAGGCTCCCTCTAAGCTACCCTCTAAGCTACTCTCTAAACTAACCTCTTAACAACCCTTTTAACCACTCTCTTAACCATCCGATTATACTCCCTTTTAGCGGCGATCTTCCTCCTCTTAACCTCCCTCTTAACCACACTCTTTAACCCCTCTTAGCCACACTTCTAACCCTTTCTTAATCCCTCTCTTAAAGACCTCTTTAGCTCTTAACCTTTTAGCCCCCTCTTAACCCTCCTCTTAACCCCATCTCCCTAAGCCTCCCTTTTAACTCCCGTCTTAAACCCCTTCTAACACCCCCTCTTAACACCCCTGTTAACACCCTTAACCCCTTAACACCTCTTTGAAGCCCCCTCTTAACTCTTAACCCAGCTATTAACACCTTATCCCTCTCATAGCCCCCATCTTCCCATTCCCCACCCGCACACAAACAACCCACATGCTACTATGGTTAGGATAGGTTAGGTTGCAATGGCTGAGAGCGAAAAGTTGCTTTCCCACTTAGGCCACGTGGGCCCGTTGCGACGCCATATATTCCCTGTTAAACCTTAGATTGGTCGTCAGTACTGAACCATTGTGTGGTCAGAATATAATTAAGTAGAGCTGTGATCTCTAAGTCGGATGACTCCGATAGGTTGAGTAGAAGGGGTTGTCCAAGAAACCTAAGTCTCCTCCTACTTAAAGCTGGGCAATGACACAGAAGGTGCTGTACCGTTTCCTCCTCGATTCCTCCGTTCTACAGAAATCAAAGTGTTAGACGCCTAGGCGTGCTGAGTGACTACCTATAAGACAGGTGTGCCCTTTAGTAAAGTTAAAGGGTATTAGACTAATACTACTAGTACGTTTAAGGTAGAATGCTGACCAAGTAAGTCTCACTTCCGCACAGGAGGAAAGGTTTTTCCACCGGTCCGTAGCGAGGCGCAGTGTTTCAACTATTTGTGAAGCTTGTAGGTAGCCAGAGGTATCCCTATCGTGCTCCTATCGTCCTCCCCTCTCCTCAGACTCGTTTCCATATATGTTCCGGTGCCTTAAAGGCTTGGCGTCATATTTCTATTTAATGGTATACCCACTTGGTTAATGAGTGTAGTTCAGTGACTCGAATTACCCCCGTTCCAGGTATCGGATTATCTTATATGTATGTTGTTGGGGAGATAACGCACCGCGACCAATCCTGGTCAATTGTGCCCTCTTCTGAGCTTACAACTCTCCTAGCAGCCCTATCTCCTGTACGAAGGTCAGGAATTTCATGGGTTCTGGGTTCTTTTTATACCTCGTTCCCATTGAAAATGGGAAAAGGGGGATCATGAAGTTGTGCAAAAGTATGTAACAGGTAGAAGGAAGTATTTGCGACCAATAAAGTATATATATTCTTGATCAGCATCAACAGCCGAGTCGAGCGCCCCGTTTAGCCCTGTCCGTCTGTCCGTCCGTCTGTCCCTCCGTCCGTCTCTCCGTATGAACGCGTGTTTCTCAGAGACTATAAGAGCTAGCGCCACAAATTTTTGAATGTAGGTAGGTATATGTTCAGAGGACCTCTCTTTCTCTTCACAGAATCTACATAATTGGGTTTTTGTGGTTCCCAATTTGTACAGGCGAACCCGCAGTCTGCCAGAGCCCTGTCAGAATTCAGAGGACATTCTGAGAGGATAAGCAAATTTCTTTATTATGGGAGTTTGTCTCCATATTGAAGTCATCGCATCGGGAGATGTCGCATACTTCATACTTCGGACTATCTTAGTCTTAGGGCTGTTCTGACAGTCATTTGCCTTGCTACTTGGTCTAGTGGCTTGTCAAGTTGACACAGCCCCAAAGGGCCAAAGCCGAGCCTCTCTCAATCTCTTGGCTTGTGCGCTTCTAATTTTCGCACAAGAGAAAGAGACCTACAGTTTAACGCCGAATCCAAACGGAACTTTAAGAAGCTTTTCATGGCTAATTACTACAAAGCTGGCGCCAACAGCTGAGTGGGGTGACCGGGTGTAAGGTTTATGCAAAAAAAAAACTTTTCATTAGATGTTCCGAGTCGGGATCGAACCCACGACCTCTCGTTTTAGGCCCTCAGTCGCTCTGAATACGTTTTTGGGCTCAAGACCTGGATAAGGAATGCGCTCCGCTCATCTTTAACTAGAAAAAGCATCTAAGCTCTCTGGAAGATTGGAATACAATGAGAATCGTGATATTAAAAGCTCTTAGACAGAATGAGTTTGCGGAAAGAGTAAAGCAAAACAAATCCTTGACCATACAGCTGCCCTTAAACTGGCCAGCACCTGGCCACCAGCAATATCTCATTGGAGATGAAAGCTCCGCTTGACCTTATTACATTGTCATCAAAAACTTACAACAGATCGGTACACATGCCTTGCATACTTTCTAATACCGGAGAAAATGAGGATTTGACTCACTTTTCTGGCAAAAAGATCAAAGATGAGCGATGGTGGGAAAACTATATTTTCGGTGGAGGAGCTATATGACATCCCTGTGGTTCTGCTGGTGTCAAGACACTACCAGGCCTAACGACCTGAGGCTTAACCTTACCTTAACCTAACCTAACGACCTGATGCTTCACTGAGCGTTAGTCCGTTAACGACAGGTAATGCATCACAGCGCTAGTCTAATGTACTTATCACCACATTAACGACTGTTAATGCAAGGTCCTACCGATCGGTACGTTTTGCGGACATTCCCATACAAAATTCGTTAGGCAAATACTCGACTGGTGGTTGGTCTGGTGGCTAGTGCTCGCTACGAAGAGTTAGGGGATTCGGTAATGCCGCACCGGTGTAGCCGAACTACAGAGATCCAAAATTTTGAGAAAAGAATTTTGGCCTTTGATTGAATTTTATATTTTTTGCTCTTTCGTGCAAAGCTCTTGCCAGTTTCAATAGGTGTTAGTGCTTTCTGCTTCTACTTGAAATTGAAAAATATTATTTGGGGCACAGCTGTGAGCAAATAAGGTTCGACTTGAATCAACTCGATGCTCGACTTTTCTGATCTGTATTTCCCCTTTAAATTCAATTTATTTCTTAAAACTTTGATATCATTTTAGCTGCATTTTGTAGCACAGTATATTTGATTCCTTCACACAGAGCAATTGTTGCTGTTTTGCTGCTGTTGTTGTTGTTGTCGGCATTCGGTGCTGATCATCAGCTTTGGCATTTAGACAATTAAAATACTTCAAGTGCTTGTCTTTCGCTCAACGTCACATTTTGTTTATTTATGTGCATTAATTCGCTGGGTAGCTTATAAATTTCCTCCCTCCCCCCCCTCCCTCCCTTTCTCACTGCAAAACCAAAACAATGAAGCAGCGAAAACGACGAGAACAGTTTTGGTGAGTGCCAAGTTCGTTGCCTAAGTCTTTCGTTTGTGTTTGGCTGGGCATTGCTTTATTTGTCAGGCAGTTAGTTTATTTTTAGTCCACAGGCGGCGACCACTTACACAATTCGTTTACATATTATTGCTTATTCAACTCAATCAAAATTCCTAGAAAAAATTCCCGCACTTGCGACCGATCATTCAATAAATTGGCTGCCCCCTCGCTCCCATCCCCATCCCCCCCCCACACACAGCGTGACAACATTTTAACTAACTGACTGACAAATACCAAACAGTATAATTTTTCAATTAGCAAATGATAAATCAAACTAACACCCCGCTGGAGAACGGGGGTGAGGAGGGGGAGGGGCCAGAGTTATAATTGAAAATTGAAATTGAAATTTCAAATGCAGTCTTTAAGTCTTTATTAATGACTTCCCAGCGATTCATAATTACGCATATGAGAAACTATTTTGTTTATTAAATGCAATTAAGTGTGGAACTGTGCAAATGATATGGCCAGCTAAGGCAATTAGTCAGAAGGTGGGGAGGAGAACACTTTGGCACAAGTAAGATGGTTAAAAATAGAAATGAAATCTATTTCTATTTTTAAAAGTGTGAAAAGATCTTACATGTCTTTGTATACTAATTCCCTTTCGTGGGGGTCCAACCGCTGCACTGAACCGTTGCCCTCATTAGGTAGCCACAGTAGCTTATATGCTAATGCCACCTGTGGGGTCTCTCTCCCTCTCTTTACTCTGGATTCAAGTCCTGCTGTCAGTTCTGCCACTAAACTGGCATTTATGCACAGCACCTGCCGCCTGTTAGACATTAATCCATGGCATTTAGTTACGCTTTAATAAGATTTTTTTGCTACCAGCCAGTTAGTCTTCTGCAGGCTGTTTTTGTTTTGCATTTTGCATTGCATGCCAGGCAACCCACGAAGCGTCAGAAGCTGCAGACAAAGCGACGCGGATGCGGCTGCCGCTGCGGACGCTTTCCACTTGAACGTGGCGCTCCATTTTAACACCCATACATATTTGTTTGTGGTTGGTTATTAAAATGCCAAGATTTTTTTCTTTATACCCTGAGCCAGCGTATGACAATCAGTCTTGCACGTTAGCTAGCCAAAACATTTCAACTGAAAAATTCATAAAAATTACAATATAATTTGTCAGTCTTTTGTCATGAATTGCCTTGGAAGAGGTATCAGTTTATTGAAATCAATGAAAAAGTTATAGACAGTTAAACTAAACTGCCCAATGTTTCATTTTCACAACTTTCTTATTTAACGAGCACTCTTAGAATTCATAGAATTTGTGAATAAAACGCAAATACTTTGTGATTGACTAGCTCTTCTTCCAGAAGCTGAATAAATTTCATCCGAATCTTGATCTCTTTTAGTATAAGTTTTTTGATTGGACCCCAGCAAAGCATAACACAATCTTGTATTGCTCTTCTTGGTCTTCTTAACTGCTCACATATGTGACATTCTCGTTTGGGGGTGCGTTATATTAATACATTTTTGGGTGCAGAGGGGCTGCACTTCTGTTCACTTAGATAGTTGAGCTTTTTTAATATCATCGAACAATTTGATTTTGTGGTTCTTATACAAATCCTGGGTTTTGTTTACGAATTTGAACAAATAGTTTCGGTCTATTTTTTATTGATTTTACAACAATTAATGAACACCACAAGCGAAGAACAAACAGGCTTAGGAAAACCACATAAGCAATGTGCGAATCCGGATCGGGCAATGCACGGAATACGGATCAGACCTGCAGATGGTACGCAGACTTTCCTAAAGCCACGGCAGGGATCGCGAAGAAAAGGGATACCGGAAAAGATTGTTTCCTCTCGGGGAATCCCCACAAAAAAAAGATACAAACAAATTCGTTTGGACTGGATATTTCTTTAATATCCTTTTATCATCCTACGAAGCTGAAAAATCCTCCAAGGGTTGATCATTTTTCATATCCTTTGAATGATTTTTCAGTTCAATTGGATGATAAAAAGATATTAAAGACATATCCAGTCCAAATGGATACGGGAAACCATCCAATGATTATTTTTGCATATCCTATTTTTCTCTCTGCAGCCTTTTCCAGTCCTGAGTGACAATCGGCAGAGATTTACTCTGTTTCCTACTATCCCTGTCTACTATTTTTTTTTTTTTTTAAAGGTAATTTTATTGAGCTTAGTTACCCTATTGCATCTAAGTTTTTACAAGCTATTGTTACTCCTAAAAATAACTTATGTTGTAGTGTTTGTTTTGATTTTAATATTAGACATTTGTTGTGTTGTGTGTTTGTTTACGTGTAGTTCTAGTTCTTGGGGTTTTGAGTGCTAGGTTTGTTTTATATTTAGATTGTTATTGATATATATGTGATAGTGTTGTGTAATAACTGTGTATATACTAAGTTTATATTTTAAAGCTATAAATGTAAGTATTTTGTGTGTGATTTATCATTGGGTAGTATGTTTTCATGTCAGGTGAGTGTTATTGTGCATCAAATGTCAGTTGTAGCATGTAAGTGGTATTGTGTTCATGGACAGGTAAGTAATTTTGTTTTCAATTAATTATTATTAAGGTATGATAATTGATACGGTAAGTAGGTAAATGGTAGGCTTAAGGTGAGTATGTACAATGTGGTTGGGTTTTCAGGTATACATAGGTGGAATTTCAGTCTTTTTTGTAAAAATATGACAGGTGGGTTTTTGAAGGGTAAGCCTATATTCTTCGGTTAGCCGAGTCAGTTGGATGGATCCTCTGAAGTCTCCGTCTTGCTCTGATCCCGCTTATCCTTCTTCTTCTGGCAAGGTTGTTTGGGTGGCATGCTATCTTGTCAAGGTAATGGTGCGGCTTGTCTATTTATGGTATCGCCGACGATAGGGACCCCACAACTCTCTCTCTATGTCCCTAGTTCTGATGAACCACTCTGCACCAGTGACTCGTCTGGAGAATTTTTCCTGAAAGACCCTAATTTGGTTCAGGTGGGTCTTGGCGGCGATGCCATACACCTCGGATGCTATTCCTCCAGATCGGTGCCAGGATCACTTTGTACATCAGCACCTTGTATTTCAAAGACAACTTGTTGTTTTCGTTAAGGGAAACCAGCCCATCCTGTTGCCCTGCTTCTCAACTTGCCAGCCACTTCCGAGGTATGCTTTAAAGGGGGTAACACACTTTGCGATGAAAGGTAAAAATAAGTTAGATGGATTTTTAAAAAATTCCAAAAAAAGTATGAGATTTTTTTATTTTTGTTATTTTTTTTTTTATTAAATAGTTAATGAATAAAGGAAAATACAAATTTTTTTTTGTCAATAATGAGGGCCGTTCAGAAAGTTATCGGCCTCCGAAAACCATGATGAATACAAAGTAAAAAGGTGCCCACATGAGTGACCATGAGTTGCAGCACTTGGGATGATCTGAGAAATTTAAAAGAAAATGCGGTTATGTTTGGAACTAATGTGGCTGTCATTCGGCCCTCCGTAAAAAAATTGAAAATTTTTACAACAAAATGGACGGACATTTGAAAACCAGAAAAATTTTTGCCTTTTTTTGTAGTGTAGTGTAAAAAGTACACTTAAAATATAGGTATCCAGAAGTTGGAGGGCCGAACGATAGCAACGACAATTCTGCGTCGTATAATCCCCTACCCGAGCAAAATCGCTCCACTGGTCTTCCTCTGAGATCGTGGCCACCAGTTTGACAAACGTGGGTTCGAGATAAACGCGTTTAAAGTTTGCAGTTGCTAGTCAAATCGGGACACTTTGGGTCATTAAAAGGCTATATCTTCTAAACTATTTTGAATTTTCGAAAATCTTTTTTATTACCTAGGGGGATATTTTGAATATCCAAGCTACAAAAAAAATGCAAAAAAAGTTGACAAATTATCGTTTTTTCCCAAATAAACCGCCTGTTTCCCCATTTTTTTTTTTTTTTGTTAAATTAAAATTTTTTTTTAAAAAAAAAGGTCCAAGAACAGCCTTCCAAGCAGCAATACACCCTTAATAGGACATAAAAAGTGCTAAGATCACTCATAAACTGGAGATATTTTTTGACGATTAAGCCCTAATTTATCATGGCTATTTATGCATTGAATTAAGAGAAAAGGATAAGGTTCAGGATGGCTACCTTCGGCAGTGTCATTAACTTATTTAGAGAGAATTTTGTTAAATAAGAGTTTTCAAATACATTTTAATTCATTTAACAAAGAGTACGGAACTCTGATTTAATTTCAGAACCGAATTAACTGCCTAAAAGTCTGTGAAGGTAACATCTAAATGATTTAGTTATAGCCAGTCCAAATTAGTTTAGTTTAGTTCATAAATTGTAAAAATTTGTTAGAACTTTTTAAGAAACTGGCGTAATGGAGACATTAGAGAGCGTCAAAGAAGATTATCTGTCCCAATAGCATGAGTACGGCCGAAAGTTAGGCGATACCAAAATAATTCTGATCTACTTGCTATTTATGAATTGCTTTAGTAACATTTACATTTACATTTTGGATTTCTTCTTGTTCCTGAAGCTAGATTTAAGAGATTCAGAGTATCTCAAGTTCCTCTTTAAACCTTTTCATTTCCCAACTATTGGAATTTCAGTAATGAGGAAAAAGTTGTTCAACAACGTGGAGCGTTCAAGATTGGTATTAAGTTCTGCATGCCATCATCATCTCCATCATCAACATCATCATCATCATCATCATCTTCATGCAAATGCCAAATGCCTGTGGCTTTTTGGTATGTCTAACGAGAGCTGAACTAATTAAGGTAAACCCAACTAGGGCTTCGGCCATTAATAAATTATACGAAATTCGACGAAAATATGTTACAAAAAAAAAAAAAAAACTGCAACTGCTGAAAGGGCAAACACTCTTGAGTTTTTGTAAGCCGAACACTCCAAAACTGAAGACAATGCCTGACGATGATCTGCCAAGATCCAGATCTGAGCAATTCATTCATATTTGTGTTTACTTAACTTGCCGATGTGGCTGATGTTGATGTGGATGATGACTTGCAACTTGGGCCCAGCTCTCAGCGAGAGTCGCTGGCTGTTGGTTCTTGTTGTTGTGCTTATAAAAGGCCAAGTCTTCTCATTTTTTTATGGGACGCCCGTTGCCGTGTAAATGGAGTTTCGACAGCCTAATTGGAGATCAACGCAGTATAATTGTCTGACCGAGAGCTGCTGTTGCTGGCTGAGGCAGCTTCTGCTGGGAATGGTTGATGGGCTGATGATGAAGTCGTGGCCCGAGAACAGGTGAATGAATTTGTGACAGCAGCACAAAGGCAAATGATGTATTGATAGCATCTGTTTGGTAGCGTACACCAGCCAAAGCGGCAGGACGTCTGCGTCTGCATCAATTCAACCAGAAAGTGAGTCAAAAAGTCTGAGACTGAAATATACTTTTGCTGTTGTTGCTGTTGTTCCTGTTGTTGTATGAGTATGAAGACAGCCTTTGTTGGCGCTGCCTGATTCTTTTGTAATAGCAGCAAATGCAAATCGAGGACTGTAATTTTGATACATTTTTTATTACAAGTTTATTAATGCTTGAAGGCAGCAATTTTATAGTTTAAAGACATTTACAGTCTTTTAAGTCTCAGAATGGGTGTTTAAAAGGAGCTTCAGATGTAGAGCGAAGTGGGAATAACTGTCAGATTTTCTTTTTTTCAGCTGATTGGTATACCAAATCCTTTCTAAATACCGATTTGTATGGTCCAAAGAGCTTACAAGCCGAATTGATTTCAGATCGTCCGAAAATTTTCCGGTAAATTTCCTGGTGTCGGTTTTTTCGCAAATCGAATACTAAGTACTGCATGTAAGGAATTGGTACTCAGTACTTGATTCTTGATACTCTGTATTTGAGACTCAGTACTTGATACTCCGTATTCGATACTTAGATCCCAATATTCAGTACTTAATTCTCGATTCTCAGTACTCGAAACTCAGAACTCAATACTAAGTACTTAATACTAAGTGCTCAATACTCAGACCTTGATATTCAGTACTCAATACTCAGAACTCGACTCTCAGTACTTGGTGCTCAACACTAAGAACACGGTACTCAGAATTTGATGCTCATTAATTGATATTAAGAACACTATACTAAGTACTCTATACTAAGTACTCTTTACTAGTTAAATATGCCATGTCAGCGTAATGCGAGACCCTGAAATCAAATTTTACTCTATTAAAATCTTTCGCACCGAATCAAAGATGTTCCACATCAAAAAATGTTTTCGTTTAATAACTTTTCCGGCCATTTTCGCACTTTTGTAGGTAATTTTTTCCAAAAACTCTGCCTAAGTGCCCACTTGCACAAATGTCAGCTTTCTATCTTTTACCGATAAGGCTGTTCCAATCAGTCGGTGAGGACAGGACAATGCCTACCCAATTGTTCCCCTAGTTTGTATTTCGTCTAAGTCTTATAAAAGTATGCGGAACTTGGGGTGCCAAGAAAAAACACAATGTTGTATACCGTTGTATCAACAAGATCGTCATACGAGTATTTCAGTTTAACTGCACATAAGGTTGCCATAAGTATAGGGCTTATGCATATATACCATTAAAATTGTTGGAAACTATCGGTATACCTCCACTGGAATGAAGGATCCGAAAGCCTTGTGCGCTCACACATTGATTAGGATGCTTAACGGAGATAAAACTTGCTGAGAAGCCAAAAGAACACCATAAAGCTTTCTTCTCTTTCTTTTTTCATCAATTTGCAGTGCTGCAATGATAAAACGGAAACAAGTGATACTGTACTTGATGTTCCCAGTCGGACTTGACCGCATGCCAGAAGCACATCCCGTATACAGCTTTTGCCACTAAGAAGTAGTTGCAAAAACCTGCAAACTTGCTTTCGATTTTGTAAAGGGGCGAAGCTCGGCAGGAACTGTTCTACTAGAAGGGACGTTTGCATGGGTTGTTGTTGGTATAACTTCGTAAAAACGCTCGGCTCTCTCAGCTCCTTGCTGGATGCGTGCTATTAGAAGGGACGTTTGCATGCTATGCAGATTTTATGCCTTCCCACATACGACAAAAAGAACATGTTTGCAAAAAACGAACGATCGTCAATCGTTCGGGTCCCATTTCGCATTTTGGTTTCCAATAGCACGGGTGCAGCATGCGTGCTATTAGAAGGGACGTTTGCATGTTGTGCAGACTTCTTCGCTTCTAACCAACTGCCAAAAGGAACGTGCATCAGTTTTCATACAGATTATATGCCTTCTATCAGACTGCAAAAGTTGGCAGTGCATTCTTCCTAGTAAAAAGAAGTGTGCCAGAAGGCATTCTTTTTGGGAACCACGTTCCGACAAATCCTACTGGGTTGTTCAAAAATCTTGTTTCACAAAAAGAAACATGAATGGGAGCTGTAGTCGAGTGCCCCGACTCCAAAATACCCCGTTCCCTTGGTTTTATATGTTTTCACAGTAGTGTTTCAGTAGTGAGCTGTTCACTTAACTGAGCAAGTGAACATGTTCTTCATTTATTGCTCATTTTTGTTCAGTCAGAGTTGTTCAGTTGTTCTTGTTTAGTTGTTCACTTGATTAGTGGTTCTTGTTCACTCGCTCTTGTTCTGTGAGTTGTTCACTTGCTCTTGTTCTGTGAGTTGTTCAGTCAGAGTTGTTCACTTACTATTCTTAGGCCGCTCTTGTTCGGTGAGTGGTTCATTGAGAGTTGTTCAGTGTCTTGCACACTCAATTTGGAGACTCTTCAGCTGTTTTTTTTTTGTGTCTGATTGTAGATGGATAGCAAATTGGCCTCATTTCGCAGTGTGACCAGCACCGAAGGATTACAATTAGATTGCATTATCGCTAATCGTCACAATGCCTAGTTGAACAGCTGGTTTACAATTGGATCCTATAATTCAAATCAACACTGAACAGCTGAACAACTGAACAAGTGAACCACTGAACAACTAAACAAGTGAACAACTTGATTGAGTTGACTCACTTAAAAAACAAGAAAGAAAAGTCGGTCAGACCCGACTATAAATACCTGTACTGTAAACTCCCATCACTGTAAATGTGAAGTGCTGCCCATCACCGTTGTAATATCAAATATCGTTCATCCCATCTTTAAAAATCCTTCAGCGGATCGATAAATAATTCTGATAACTAAATATGTCAAGAAGGAACGAACCTTCTACCTATAAAACTGTGGGAGATATGACGTTATTTACAAATTCGCAAACGATGTCGTATGTCCCATACATTTAAACCTCTATCTCTTACCATCTCTGAGATTTGTTTGTTCATACGGACAGACGAAAGACAGACGGACGGAACTTTGTAAACTTGTATTCCTCTGGTACAGAGTATAAAAAGAACAAGTTAACATGTTAAGTGAAATGAACAACCTTTACCCAACCCTATTTCACAGCTGACTATGCTTTCCCCCACCATAAGGCAAAATTGTTTCTTGTATAACTTATGTGTTTTTCGTCCGATATTATTGTACTTTTAAGAATAGGTAGATATTGGGCCTTTCTTGATATATTTAGTCACAAGGCTCTAACTTGCAAATTGTGACTGACAGTTTTTCGCGGCTAAAGGGGGGAGGTGAAGAAGTTATCCACTTCTGAAACAAGCTTGATCTGGGTTATGGTACATACCTACCCACATGCAAAAACTTGTATCTCTATCTCTTATAGTCTTTAATACAACGACAATTATATATACCGTTATACTTTGGAAATGTTTCTTTTTCCCGTACTCTTTGAACTTCAATCCCCTTCCCTTTTGGGAACCCAGGGTATACAATGTATGCCTTCGACTTGAAGGGGCCTTTGAACTGGATATCGGCCAAGCAATGGGCAGCACTTTTTGTAGCGTTTACCAGCACTAGAAGTTTCCCGTTCAACCAGAGAAAAGTGTACAAGAGCGGGGCTTTCAAATTTCGTGCTAGTGTTTTTCGTTGTGGTCAAAGTGTCAAATACGAATCAATTCAACAATCCCGTAGCTCAACAGGGGGTGGTGGGTACCAGAGACCAGCAACAAGCCTCTAATGTTGGATTGGTTGGGCTCGCCGCCTTGGTTCGACACACTCAAAATGATCGCAGGCACATTGAACTAGAACGAGCAAGCTCTTTGCCTCGCACGAGTAATAATATGAACAAGCTTTTCATAAAACGAGACAAAACATGCGTTTTACCATTTCGATCTACACTCGTGCTTACTCGCACTCACCTCAAAATTTACTCGCACGTACTCTGCTTGTTGACGGCGAGCTTGGGCAAGCCTCTTAAGCAATTGTTGTTGTGTTTTGGAAACTTCAAACAACAACATGCCACAAGAAGAAAAGAGAAAGCGTATGCAAATGCAAAAAACTTGGTAAATCATGCTGTCTCTTTTGCTCTCACAAATTGTTGTTTTTTGTGTGCTTGTGACGATTGTGCACAAGCGTTGATCGTAACAGCTCGCAGCAGATCTTTGACTTCGGCAACAAGTACTCGCGCTGACTCGCGGCCGAAGCTACGAGTAATCGCGAGAACTTAGATTTTAGCAACAGGGGCTTGCGACGACTCGCGGCCGAAGCTCTGAGTCAATTTCAGTAGAAGTACGGGCAACACTATAGTTTGACAAGGCTTGAGCGCTGAACGAGTGTACTTGTGTCGGCTCGTAGCAGTTCTCTGGTGAGTATGATTAATATTTTATAATGTAGATACCTTTTTAGCATTAAAAACACAAAAACAAAGAGGCGAAGCTCATTTTACAATTGTCATCTACCTCATCTTCAAGATAATCTAAGCCCATTAGTAAGTTCAAGCTTCACCATCTGGGACTCTTCATAATAATCTGAGCTCATAGGGAAATAGAGCAGATTTCGCTATTTTGTAAAACTCCCGTGTACCCTTCTACAGTTGTCATCTTTTAAATCATCTTCATAATCAAAGCTTTTATGAGATTTAGGTAAATTTTGCGATTTTCCCTAACGTTCGATTTGCACCATCCATTGAAATACCTTTCTTCATGTTGATCAAAACAGAAATATATTTTATAAAATTTCGCAATTTTTTGACATTTCGATACTTCTATTAGTCGCCGTAGCTACTACGCGTAGGGCCGCTGTCTCAGCTGCTCTCTGATATGCAATGCAATATAGCATATTGCTGGAATCGATTGTTCGCCTGCTCGTACGATTTTGCAGTTCCTCCTCCCGGCCCGCCGCTTAACTTGTGCATCACGACGTGTTTCAAAAAAATTGCTGCCATTGATTGCTCGCCTGCTCTTGGTGTTTTCGCTTATCTCAACCTGGCCTGCCGCTTAATTTGTTCATCGCAATCCGCTAACGATTGTTCCGGAGTCTCAATGTGCTCAGCAAATTGTTGCCGTCGATTGCTTGCCTGTGCTGACGTTAAGTCAGCTCTCCGTTGCTATTATTACATTGAAATTATAATAAAATCCTAAATAAAATGTAAGTAAATCTTTGAGTTAAGAACAGAATATGGTGCTGAAAACCCCCCCTTGTTCAAAATGTTCACTTTGCGAGCGTGGGAACAAAAAAATAAAAGCAAGCTAGCAATAAAAGCCACGGAAGCAAGATTAAATCTACTTGAGGGAATATTTGTTGCTTAGAGCCGCCACTGATAAGTGGGGAATTTCAACACCTTAGAGCGACCTTTTTCTGCCTATTTATAGACTTCAATCAGACATAATATGACTGCAGTTTCAAGATCGTGCGCAAGCACAAAAATTTCAAAGGTGACTCATTTGAGTTTCTTTTTTTTTTTTTTTATCAAGAGGACAGTAAATTAATTTACCCATCCCTTGATTGGCAGATGCACTACAAAGTCGATTTTGGGCTCAATTAAATGACTCATCAGGTGGCAGCGGCGGCAGAGAGAAAAACCTGACTTTGCCACACACACGCACCACCGAATCGATCTTTGCCAAAAAAAAAGAAAACTAACTAAAAATATATGTTGAAAAATTTCCAAGAAATGTTGGCAATTTTCTAGATTTTGTTCCAATGATAAACCAAACGCCCACATACCCGAGAAAATTCATTCAATCCTGGCAGGAAATCGATACCAACTTCAAGAGTGTACACCGACCCGGGACTTAGATCTTACAGCGCAGATAAAACTATTTCGAGTCATTCTTAAAAATTATGAACATTTGTTTGGGCCACATACCTGGGCCAAGAACTGGGCCCTCGCCACGGGTTGCATTGCGTCAAGCAATCATTTTCTTATCTAACAAGATCCAACCTTGCTCAATGGATCACACACAAATTGCCGCACACCCCGCTCCCTGGGGTAATTATACGTAAAGTTGTCAGTTTTTCTCTCTTCCAAAATATATAAATTTTTTTTTTGAAATTTTCTTTTGGCATCCTAATTGGTTTGTTAAGTATTCCACTTTTCAGGGTTTGTGTTACCTTTTGGCCGTCAAATATGGCCCCTTGGGCTTATCAGGAGCACACTTTGTATGCCGCTGCTGCTGCGGTAGTTTGTTCCTAGGCCACCAGCACTTGGCTGATAAGAGAGCTCTTCATCCGCAGGCTGGTCAGCGGCATGAGTCACTTTGGCCACAGGCGTTGTGTGTTTCATGACTCATGGCTGGCGCTTGGCTCTAGGTGGCCCTTCGTCTTGTCATCTTGCCGAAACAAAATCGACTTGCTTATTCAATTAAGCTCATTGATAAGTTGTTGGCTCTGGTTTATTTATAAATTCGGTTCACTTATCAAGCAGCTTTTGGAGCGGGCCAAACAGCAACCTTCGATAGCTCAGTTGGTAGAGCGGTGGACTGTAGAGAGGAATTTCAGTTGTAGACATCCATAGGTCGCTGGTTCAAATCCGGCTCGAAGGATTTTTTTTAAATTTTTTTTTTTTTAAAGAAAAGAGCAAGGAATATTTAAGTATAAGCACTTTCATATGATTGTATCTCTACTTCAAGATCACACAATCTTCAATCAAACTTTGTGCACTTGACCTCGTTGCAATTTGGCACGTCATACATTGCTCCAATCACAATTCGTCAATTTGCAAAGTAAAATCCAACAAATATAAATTATAAAACTCTTACGACACGACGCAAAAAAAAAACATTCTCCGAAAGTTGCCCTAGTATGCGCTAACATTTTCCATTGATTGTGGCACATAAATAATCGCGATTATTTAAATTTCATCACTTACTTACGCTTATCAGCATCGAAGTAAGCAAAGTTCACTCAGCTGTTCGTCAACAATTAATGAATAGAGTTTGTTATTATTTTATTTTACACTTTTTATTTTGCCTGGCCACAATTTGTTGAACCCATCAGACAGCTGGTTTTATTGTATAGCAAGTCGTTAATAGAGAACCATGCAGATCATTATCAGTTGTCAGTTGTTTAATGTCTTGAAATTTCCCTTTCATTTGTGGCACTGTTAATTATTTAATTGATATTTTTTTCTGTTGGCCTTGTTGTTATATCTGTGAGCCACCACGCCACCGCTCAACACGTTCGAGTTGCATTTAACACCGCTCTGACCATACTTTATGCTGCGATAAGCTATTTTGCTTTACCTTTGTTTAAATTGACTTCACTTTTTGTTGCTACTTTTTTTTGTTTGTTTGTTTTTGATAAGAGAGCAAAAACTTTAAGCTGGCACCTGCATTGACAACGCCTTCGATAGCTCAGTTGGTAGAGCGGTGGACTGTAGATGATACGATTCAGTGCAAATGCACAAGCTTGACAGCAGGCATCCATAGGTCGCTGGTTCAAATCCGGCTCGAAGGATTTAAATTCTTTTTTTTTATTTTATTTTTGCTAAGCTTGTTATCTGTGTAATTTTGTATCTTCCGAACACTTCACAATTTAAATTTATCTTATGTAATTATCATCCTAACAAATTTTGTCAAAAGTAAAAACCCGAACAGGCCTTACCATCAACAAGAGGTAACACATTGAGCATCTTTTATATTCTCAGTCGAACAGGATTGGATGATTCAGTATTGCAATGCTCTAAATATTCGCTATCTCTGAGGTCTTCCGTTATTGGTCACTTTTTGACCGACATAGATCAAGATCAAGTGCGTAATTCAGGAGTTTAAAACATTTTGAATCAATTACAATTGGTATTTCATTGGTCTTCAAAAAAAATTATATATTTATGAATTTGGCTTTACACATCGCAAAGGGCCAAAAGCCGAGTTTCTTATCAATCTCTTGGCTTGTTTGCTTCTAAAGTTTAACGCTGGATCAGAACGAAAAGATTTGAGAATTTTTTTCATTGCTAGATTACTTCACAGCTGGCGCCAATAGCTGGTGTAGGTGACTGGTTATGTAAAAGAGAACAAGGGAGAAAGTCGGTTAATATTTATACTCTGTATTTATCAACGAAAATGTATGTTTAGTATTAATTTTGATGCTGCAGTTGCAACTGAAAGCTGCGCTGCTATTGCGCTGCTGCAGCGAACATTCTCTTGCGCATAACTTGACTATATTTGATCCGATCTTTACCAATCCAATTACCAATAAATAATCCTGATTGCTAAATTTGCACATACAGAAAAAAAGGTATTATCTGGGGTCAATGTTAGATATTTTCATATCATTAAAAAACCGATATGATAAAGTTAAAAAATGATCTTGTTGAAAATATAAAGTTGATATTTCGAACATATAAAATTAATACTTAAAGATCACATTGATATTTTTTTATATCATTTTGAACCAATAAAAAAAATTAAGAAAATGTCGGTTAATTCCTAGCACTTTTGTACCAAAGGAACGGAACCCAACCAACTTGCCGCAATGTCGTCCAATTGAAGATTTCTTTGGAGTCTGAGTGCTGCTGTTTACAAAAACAACTGGAAGTCCAAAAATATCAAAGAACTGACCAACAGGATTCGCTTATGTATCCGGAAATACGACCCCAAGGTCGTACCGGCCGCCTGCAGATACATTTTCCAGAAGATACGTCGAATTGCTAATAACGGTCCTTTTGACCAAATCCATTGATGCAATTCTTTTGTATATGTAGACATAAATAAACTCTCAATTTTTCAGAAAGATACGTTGAGAACTGTGGTTATGGCGGCATTTTAAAGTTTGTGCAGATTTTTAGTTGTCACCCGTTTTAAAAGATTTTTTTTAATTCTTTTATGAGTTTGTAGCGACATTATGTCTGACGCTTCGTTGATTTCTAAGTCTTCAAGTTCTTCATCATATATTTTTGATCGTACATAAACTTAAGCCTTTTAGACAGTCTCCTAAATCTTAATTTAACTAGACTAAACATTACACAAGGCAACAAAATTCGACTTTTTCCAGTATCTTGAAGGGTTGGTAGTGATTATAGATGATTTTCTTGTGCACTTAGCACTTAGACTGCGTTTTCAGAAATTGTCCATCAAGTGGAAATTTTTCGTTTTTTGAGGTTAAAGTTGCTAAAAGTGTCTACTTTGACCCTTTTTAGGAGCGTTTTTCGGGGAATCCGTTCTATTATTTGGACTCTCTTTGATACCACCGGAAAGTACCACTCCTTAGGTTTAAAATGAACTATCCCAAACATTTCTACGATTTTTTTCAATGGAGACATTCCTCTCTTAGAACTTGTGTAAGAATTATAAAATATCCTTTTTATTGTTGGTGCCCCAAAGTATGCAATGGTTATTAGAGACTCTGATATGTTTTCGTTTCCTAAAAAAGTAAAGAAGGCTAGTCATTTGTAATAAACCAGCAACAAAATTCTAAAGAAAGATACTGAACCTTGCTGCCAAGTGTTATTATTCTGGAACATTATTATTCGGGCATAGGGTTGCCATGTGTTACTTTATGATTGGCACGAATGGCAAATTATCCTCGACACAAACCTTTTCAAATAAGAAAATGAAATATCTCAAAGTACTGTGAGCGTTTTGCAAACCAAACGCGACCAATATACATAATTTCGCTGCTCAAAAATGTTTGATTAGTGAACCACTGAACCGAGTCAAAACTGAGGCACCAAAAACTATGTAAAAAGGAAAACGGGTGGCTTCATTTAGTCTCAATTCATGAGTGGTCTGCATCCCTGGCAAACAATGACGCTTTCAAATATATAAATAAACTAGCATATAATCAGTATAGCCTTAATCAGTTTAGCTATTAAAATCGACACAGTATCAGTTTTTCTTTAACAACCAGGAAGTAGATTTCGCGAATTGGAAAATATTTGACCTACTTTTGTCCCCCGTACAGTACACAAACCGAATCTTACATACCTCGACTTAACGGAGCGATTAGCTCTTCTGCCCATCTCGCGGTTAAAAATATGCTCTAGCCGTGAATCTGACATTTCCGATCTTGGAGGTGGACTTTTCAAAATTAGAGCTAGAAATGGAACATGAAAATTTATTTTCTAATATTAAAAATTATATTTTAATTTAGTTCGCCCAGTACAGCCCGCTTCCAGTTTATCACTTTGCTAGTGAAGGCTTGTTTTTATACTCTGTACCAAAGGTACTCAGAGTATATTAAGTTTGTGCAAAAGTATGCAAAAGCCAGAAGGAATCATCTCCGACCCTTTAAACTATATATATTCTTGATCAGCATCAACAGCCGAGTCGATTTGGCCATGTCCGTCTGCCTAACCGTCTGCCTGTCTGTCCGTATGAACAAACAGATCTCAGAGATAGAAAGTGATAGAGGTTTGACATGTATAGGACATATGCTTTTTATACTTGCAGGCAGCTCAAGTTTATTTTAAATTTTTGCCACGCCCCCTCCCTTCATATCTCCCACAGATTTATAGATAGAAGGTACGTTCTGGACATATTTAGTAATCAAGATTATTTATCGATCCGCCAAAGGAATGGTAAAGATCGGATAAACGGTTGTCTAGTTATAAGGAAAACAAACAATTTGGTAAATTGCCGGGTGGCTCACGGTTAGTGCGCGACTCTGAGCATGAGGTCACGAGTTCGATCCCCCTCGGAACATCGAATGAAAAGTTTTTTTTTTCTTTGAATAAAACTACACCCGCCACACCCCGCTTGCGCACATTGCTATCGCGTAAACTTAGTCCCTCCTGCTAAAATAGAAGCGCACAGCCAGAGATTGGAGAGGCTCGGCTTGTCCTCTTGGGGCTGTTGTCATCTTGACAAGCCGATTTTACTTTTACTTTTACTTACAGGTACAGAGTATGTTATAGTCGGGCTTCACCGACTTTCTTCCTTCTTTTTTTTGTTAAGTCTGGTCACACTATGCGTACGTTCCCTGTTGACGCAATATGTGGTGGCGTAAGCTAAATTACTTACGTCTTAAGTCCGCCTAGGCCTTTAGAGCCGTTGGACCACAATTTCCGACCTTATGAGTGGATTTCCAAAAATTCTAGAACCGTTCAATTCCGATGCACGGGATCTCATTAAAGTTCTCGGTCGGTTTCCATTCTTGATTCTTGTTGCTCGTTCGCAACAAGTTTTGCTAATTTTGCGACTTGTTTGACCCTTTGTTTTACACCTACTAGCATTTTGGACCGTTCAATCTGCATCTTCCATTTACCAACGCCTGCATTGTAATCTCAAAATTAGGCCCTTTCATAAAATTGATCATTAGATAGTTTAGCAAATTTCGCGATTTTTGGATCATTTTCCGCCCATTAATTCAACTTAGAAGCCTTTGCAACCTTGCAATCGGATGAATGGTATTTTTTTTAAATTTCGCGGTTTTTGGACCATTTCCCGCCCATTTCTTCAACTCAGAACCTTCCCGGACAAGCGTCCAACGATGTCAAAATTCATCGCAATCGGAAATTTGACAAACTTCGCGGTTTTTGGACCATTTTCCGCTCATTTTTTTTTAACTTAGAAACCTTTCAGTGCGATAACCAATCCCGAAAATTTCATTACAATCGGATGGACGGCATAATTTAGCTAATATCGCGGTTTTTGGACCATTACTCGGCCATTCTTCCAACTTACAATCCTTCCCGGGCAAGCGGTCTACCATTTTTCAAAGTTTGATAGCAATCGGATGAACGGTTTAGGCAGGCATAAGAGACAGACAGACAGACAAACATTCATTTTTATATATATAGATTGATTGGGCTCTACAACAACTCAAAGAAGAACAGCTGTTATCGTTTTTAGTTTTTGCTTTTTCAATGAAAACCTTAGTACACATATTTGCCGCATTTGGACTGATGAGCAGAAACAATTCTCGAACTACCTTTACATCCAGTTAAATGCACTGTTTGGTATGGTTTTTGAGCTGGTGGAATTTTCGAACCGTATTTCTTCTACGATGAACATAGCCGTCAATGGCGTGCGCTATCGCACTATGATAACGGACTCTTTGTTGCCTGAAGTTAGGGGCTGTAATGTCGGCGAGAATTGGTTTCAGCAAGACGGTGCTACAGCTCCCACAACGCGCGAGGCAATGTCTTTATTGAGAAATCATATTAGTGAGCACCAAATTTCGTTTTTCGGACCAGTCTATGGGGTTTTGTGAAATCAGAAGTCTTCGTTGATAAGCCAGCTACGATTCAAGACTTGGTCAGGAAGACAAGATCAGGAAAGTGTCATAGGCTATATCTCTTGTCTTGAAATGGTCCAACCGCGAAATTAAATGCGAACCTTACCGGAAGGTTTCTAAGTTGAAGAAATTTGCGGAAAATTGTCAAAACGCGAAAATGAAAAATTTATGGTTTCGGAAACCTTTTGGCGAATGTTCGACGCTCACCGTTTTCAGAAGATGAAATCTGCGGAAAATGGTTCAAAAACCGCGAAATTTGCTAAATCTTTGATTGTGATTTTGGAGAATGGTTTAACGCTTGCCCAGGTTTCTAAGTGGAAAATAACAAAATTATACCGTTTATCCGATTGCAATGAAACTTTTGGGAATAGTTGAACGAGTGCCCGGGAAGGTTTCTTAGTTGAAGAAATTTGCGGAAAATGGACCAAAAACGCGAAAATTGCAAAATTTACAGTTTTGGTAAAACATTGGGGAATGGCGACGCTTGCCCGAAGGTTTCCAGTAGAAGAAACGGCGAAATTTGCCAAATGTTCGTTTCTATAAAACTTTGAATGATTGACGCTGCTGGAAGGATTCTGATTTGAAGAAATGGGTGGAAATATCCGAACCGCGAAATTTCAAAAACTATACCATTCATCCGATTGCGATGTTTTTAGACCCTTGCCGCGAGTTTCCAAGGTCAAAATGGAAAATCGAAATAACCGTTCATCGGAGAAACTTTAGAATGCAATCGCGAAACTAAAAATTTATAAAAGATTTATTAAATGACTCAATCATTAAATCTCTAGTCATTGTGTAAGTTGTATTTTATCATTTGGCATCAATTGATCTAACTAATATATCTCCCAATTAGTCATAGATGCTTCCGGTTTCAGTTCGAAGAAATATGCGTATATTTTTTGCATTATTAATTGATGCACCTATCAAGAGTACTAATCTAATATTAGCTCAGTTTGTTTCGAAGAAAAACTACTGTATGTAGATTGATTTAAGCTAATCGGGTAAACAATTCCTTAGAATCTCCAACAAAACATAATAATCTCTAAAATGTTCTTTCATGCGTAGGCTGTCACAGACTTCGTAGTAGAATTCACCTGAATGCAATTCCATTTATATCCTTCCCCCCCAAAAGAAAGCTTAGGCCATTTTAATATTTTTTTTTTAATAAATGTTTTGTTTTATATTTTTTCTTTCTTTCTGGTTTATCATCTTCGCTAGCATCCAGCATCATTCATTCATTCATCGTTCATCATCGAAAATATTTTGTTTTTAAATAAATAAAATAATAAAAAATTTATATTGAAAGTTGACATATACAAATTTCGTGCTCTGCAACATCAGGCACGAGTTGATATTTGCTTTTGTTTTGTTTTTTTTTTTTGTAAATTTTCTGTTTGTTTTTCATTTCATTCTGAGCGAGCTTAAGGGCTAAGACTTACAGGCCTACATTAATCAAACGGGCTTAGCTTAGAAAACGCATAACGATAGCTGATAGTTTTTTTTCTTGTTAAGTTTAGAATTCGACTTTTATAGGGTACATAGTTTGAATACCGTGTAATATAATTTCAAGTCATAATCGAGTTAAGTTAATTAACTAATTTACAGTTTATAAAATTATTAACAAAAAAACTGCTAAATGAAGTTTTTAAATAATAATAGTTATACATTAGCTTTCTTTTATACAATTTGTTCATGTGTGGGTTTCGGGTCGGGGGCTCGGCTATTTACACAGGTGGGGGGGAATTTCCAGAGCCTGGCTGTGGAAACTCTTCGCTCTCCGGCTAGGTGGGGTGGTGGTGGTGGTGGTGGTGCTTGGTGGTGTTGGTGCTGGATCCTCCTCATACACTTAGAAGTCTAACGATTTACACTTAAAATTCAAATATTCAGTCCATTTTGTTTGCGTTGTGTTTAAAGCATTGACGGCTTGGAACCAAACAGCATTTGATGCTCTTTCTTTCCCTTGGGCTACGACGCTACACTATCTACCGACAGCCACAGCCCACCACTGTCATGTCCTGATAGTTCTTGAGCACAACTGTCCTTTGGTCATTGAGATAGAGCATGGAGATGCCCTCCAGCTGTGTGGGCACACAGCATGCCTTTGGTACCTTCCCTGGATCGAGGTTATTGACTAAGGTTTGCACAACCGCATGATTCGTTGAGTTGAGATGATCGGCCAGCGGAAATGGACACTTGCCATGACAATAGAAGGCATCGTAACCAGGCGGCGCCACAATCCAATCACTCCAGCCTACGTCCGTGAAGTCCACATAGAGCGAGTGCCGTCGGCAGATCTCCTCATGATTCTTACGCCTGGACGGTCTACGCTGATGTCTGCGATTCCGACCTCCGTTGCCACCTCCTCCTCCACCACCACCTCCTCCGCCTCCTCCTCTTTCACTCACATCTCGTATGGAGCGCGCCTTGTGCCGCCCATCGTCTGTATACGTAAACAGCAGCGGCTGCTTGTGCTGCCACTTCTCGTGCGCTTCGTCCGCACTGCGGCGCAAGCGTACATGATGATGCGGCGCCGGTTTCAGCGAGCGCATGGTGCGCACCTCCACCAGCAGACCGTGGTTCTTCTCCGGTGTGGCCAGCCACCGATCCACCGCCGGTTGCACATCCAGACTCACCGTTTCGGTGCTGTTCAGACGCACTGTCTTCGTGTCCAGCAGCAAATAGCTGGGCTCGCGATGTCCCCTCACACCCAGCCGTGTGATGTCGTAGACCAACACCTGGTAGCGTGTCCGGTTGGCCGACGGACTGACTGCCTGGCTAAGCGCATCGCGCGTCAGCTGCAGCTCGGCGGCCTTCAGCTTCTCGTCGCTGGGTATGCTCTTCACATCGAAGTGCAGCCGAAACCGATGATGATGTGGAAACCGATCGTCGATTTTACTATCTGCAAGAGAAACAGAAACAGAGAAATGGTCATGGTTAATCACACGTTCCAGTTTTTCTGGGCCGGCAGCCGCCTTTTTACGACTGGCGCCTGTGCTAAAGACCCGGGCCCACCCCCTGAGCTGGGAAGCAAAAGCAAGGTGCAAATCTGGCTGGGAACAAAGGGAAGAGTCGTAAATTCTTAGGCTTATACACTTGGACACCCACACACAGGTAGCAAACTCTCTGTTCTCTCCCTCCCTCTTTATTGTTACTCCTGGCTAATCCTGTGGAAAATAATGCGAAATACACTTTAATAATAATTGTTATTTTTACAAATACAATATTAAAGCCATTTAGCGCATGCGCTAAACACACGGGGTGTAATTCGTCGGAACAGTTTCAAGGTCACATTTTGGGATCAGGTAGAGAAGCACCTTACCCCTCCTGTACTTTATTTGAAGCTGATGCGGGAATTTCCGCGTGTTTTCACATTGCTTGCGTGAATGATGGATCGAGATGTGCGATGTGCGAAGTGCGAGGTAGAAGCAGGTATGCAAAAACATTCAGATGAACCAGAAAATTCAGGGAAATTCCTGAGTTGGTCTTCAATCGCATTTGAGTGTGTCAGAGCTAAAGGAAATTTGAGTGGGAATGCAGTTCGAGCAGGTGCAATGATAAAGAGCTAGAGTTGGTTTAAAAAAATTGTAATTTTAGTTTTGATGCTTCGATTGCTTGTCACAAATTTTGATACCTGAATCTAAGAGCTGCCAGAAGGAAGCCTCAGATCTCAGGGATGTTAAGAGCTAAAGGCTCGACTAGTGCGGTACAGGCATATCAAATCTATTTTCAATTTTTGCCGTACTTCGATATTTTAAACTGGTTTCCAGTCTCAGTTCCATCTTCCAATTTCTAAAATTTTAATTGTTTTACGATCTACAAAATTTTAAAGCAATAAACTTTTTGAAAATGTTGAAAATTTTTGAAAATATTAATAAAGAATGGAAAACCCCTAGTGCATATTGGTATTATATGTAAGATCCCGCAAACAAAAAAGGGAGATCGAATCATTCTACGAAAACGACCATTTCTTTAGAAAATAATTCTTTCTTTTCCGAAATTCTTTGCTCATAAATATAGGGCAGAGTGTTAGGTCGATCGGGCACACTGTGGAATGTTGCTTATTTGTTAGCCATCTCAAAACGGTAGTGTATTTTTATGAGTGAATCAGGAATCACTGATCGACAGACATCTATAGGCCCAGAAACGACAGTCCCGACTTATGTTACTGATAAAACAACGCCTGGCGCTTCTTATACCACCCAAACAAACGTTTTTTCCGAGGCGTTAAGGAAACTACACTTCTAGCAACATCGTCTGAATCAAGAGTCACAGATCGACAGACAACAGTTGGGCCAGAAACGACAGTCCCGACTTATGTTACTGATAAAACAACGCCTGGCATTCCTTACACCACCCAAACAGAAAAAGAAGTTCTAGTGTGAAAAACTTTTATGTTTAAAATGGAATCGCCTTCAAAAATGTACATGATAGTTTGTTATGCTTTTCCAAGATGCCACTAAATTTGGTATAAATCGGACATCTATATAGTAAAGCTTCCAAAGAAAAGTAAGGTCCGAAAAGTAGTCTTATTTAGAAAAACAAACTTTCCCCTATTTTTATTAAATAATTTTAATGAAAAAACGGTACATTGAACAATCAGACACGCGGACAGTAAACAGCTGAAGAGTCGCAGAATTGAGTGAACAAGTCGCTGAACATCTCTCAAAGCAGAACAAGAGCGGCTGAACAAGACTAAGGGAACAACTTAGACTGAACAACTCACAGAACAAAAGCGGCTGAACAAGAACAACTGAACAACTCTGACTGAAAAAAAGTGAACAATTAATGAAAAACATGTTCTCTTGCTCAGTTTAGTGAACAGCTCAATTTTGTTCAAACACCCACGAATAACCCAACACTACTAGGGAGGAAAAAGTATGATTACAAAATCAAATGGGAACTTAGTCCTGTGCGAAAAGGGATTCGCATATGTGGTCAATTTCCAATCATAGTGTATTAATAGTAGAATTTTATAGGTTTAAATAAAAATGGTTTGCTTCTTATTATATTATCAAGTTCTTTACCCAGGACTGTAAGTTCTAAAACTAAGCACACAAGGGATTTTGGATTATTCTAAGTTCTTAAGATATCCAAAAAGGTCAAGAAATCAAGAAAATCGGGGCTAAGAAAATTGGTCTTGAATCAAGTATTTCTTACCTTAGAACAAGAACAATCAGAATCATTGAACTAACTAATGACACCGAAAACTCTTGATTTTTTTCGTATAGGTTTTCGTATATGTGGCGCCAGTTACGCAATGGTCGAGCGCCAGTTTCTTTAGAAATATTAAAGCTTATGGGGGTTTTAACTTAAAGTACAGGTTGGGATGTTTGAACCAATCGTTAAGACTTAGGTTTCCGTGTGCGTACCGGTTCTTGAAAACCTAATCATATGGTTCGAATCTTGGTTCAAGACATTTAAGATAGTATCAGAAAATCTGTCTATATTCAGACTTGTTCGGGGTTATTTATATTATAATGGGATACGTCAATTAAACCGGACCTGTATGGTACCTTAGAACTTCAAGTTGAAAGTTATGCTTTACCTTCTACCATATATAAGTTCTTGTACAATACTTAAATAAATAACTTCTGAGTTACTTTTTTTATAACATGACTTTTGCTTTAATTTCCTACTTGACTTAGTAAAATGCCGAATACACGAAACAATGCGCTGATATAGTACTCTCAAATTATTCCTTCCCTAACAACATACTTATGTAGATAACATAATAAGTTCTTGAATCTGTGTCCCGGGTTAATTTTTTTACCGCTGATGTTTTAAGCAGGATACACGATAGTATTTGGCAGTCGAACTTAATAGAGTCATCTAGGAGGTTAGAAATATACCTAAGGTTACCAGATCAGGCTTAACAAAACTCGGAATAGAGCAAAAGAATTCAATTCGAAAGAAAAGTACGACGGAATCAAGTATCCATAGATTTATTCAGTCAGTTATATTTATATTAATTCATTCAGCGTAAACTCGAAATACAAACGATTACACGTAAATCGATTGGGAACTCAGAACAGGACCTTATAGTTTAGAAAGCCAAACTAAACCAGATTTTCCTGGGTTAAGGCTTTGATTTCCAAAAACCGATTTTAAAATGTGGTGGAAACATTTTTATTTAAGATAAATGGAATCTATAGTTTTAAACCGAATAACTCAATCTCGGTTGTTAAAAACGGTTTTAGAAACAAATAATTTTTAACAAAATCTTAAATATACCAAAATTTTTGAAGTTGATTTCGGGGTCCTTTTAGATTTATATAGAAAACAGCATCATTTGTCAGATTTTCCAAGTTAAGGTCCAGTGAAATGTAGAACACTAGAGTTATAAGCAAGTAATCGCAAATCGCGAGGGGAGGGATGATGTGGTGTCACACCCAAAAGATTGATACAGAGTATTTTATAGTCGGTCATTATGATTCTGATATTATTGAGTAGGGTTTTCAAGTATTCGAAAAATTCTTCTTTTTAGTACTTCACCCAATTCGTATGCATCACACTCAAAAGTTGGTGCAGAAACTATTTAGATATTTTTAAGCTGGTTTTTTAAGTAATCTTAAAAGCTTTTTCTTTAGCTTAGGTTACACCTCAAGAAAGGAACTCCATAAAAAAAAACTTAAGAGACTTTTGGCACTTAAAACCCTTTGGCGCTTCCTTTGTTGCCTATAAACACTTCTAACAAAAGGTCTCAAGTAAAAAACACACATATGCCAGATTGGTATTTCTGCAAGGTTATCGATAGTTCAAGAATCGATAGTTCAAGATAAAGGTCAACGCAAAGATTCGTAATTCATTTTCATTCGGATTCAGTTAAGAAATCGAAAATCAAAACAATCTCTTGGCAGTGTTACCACAATTTATGCAGGATTCTTAAATCTGGTCACACTGGGCCAAAACAAAAGATTTGCTACTTTTGGTATTTCCTTTGTTGAGGTGTATTCTAAGTTTTTGGGTAAGTATTCGCTCTTAAAACAAGAACAAAAAGGTAATCGTTAACCCCAAGACAGAAAAATATTCAGCTTTAAATGTTATCTAGACTTTTTCCGACTTTTTCGCGTTCAAACTGTTCTTGAAATCAAGAATTTCGGTTTTAGGCAAAACTTTCTTGCATAAAGAATTTTGTACTTAAGTCAAGAAATTTCAGGTTCATTGATCTCCTGATTCAAGGTGAAAACTTTTTGATACTGTAAATCAATTAGGTTTGCAAACCGATTAAAGGCCGAACCCGTTTCAACCTGGCACTCCGACTGTTAAACTGTGAACCGAACCTTTAACCAAACCAAAAGTGATCAAATTATTGAACTTGAAGCTTTCCCAAATCTAAATATACGTTTTGGTTCAACAGAATCTTTAAACTTTGTTCTTATCGACAAATCTTCCAAAATTTTCACGAAAAAATAATGAATTTTAAATCAAATTTCTACAAAGGCGCAATTCAATGTTTTAAGATTCTTTAGAAAATGTTTACTATAAGGCTTACTAAAGTAATTGAAATAATAAACCGATTATTGACATTATATAAGACTTGGATTGTATTAATAGAGCACCGACAAGATCAAACTTTAAAAAATTTTATCTATCGTATGATATGTTATGATTTGTCTGATCAAAAATAAAGAATTTCTGAATATTATTTTGAATTTAAACCATGGTTTCGAACCAAGACCATCTCTCAAAAACCTCGAATCTAAGCTTTACAAACTTTAACCATGGGTAAGTTTTGGTTTGAGTTTCCAGCCCTGAATAAAATCCTCTTGAATCTACGACTTCGTAATCCTGATAAGAATTTTCAGAATTATTGAAATTTTCATAGCTTAAATTCTTAATACAAGCAGGAAATATCTAGATTTTTGATAATAATGTAGACAACCCCTCTTGAACATACAGGCCTGTTCCCGTTTCCGAGTGGAATTAAAAAGTAAAGCGATCGCAATTCCGAATCGTTTTTATTTCGGTGTTCCTGTTTCCGAGTGAAATTGAAATCGATTGTCTTTTTGAATGAATGCTCGAATCGTTTTCGAATTTTAATTCAGCCATAAGACAGCCTTAAAAATTTCGATATGCACTGCGCATACTCTGATGCGGAATTGCGAACAGCTCGGTTTCATTTCGATCGATCTTTCGTTCGCCTATTTCGATTCCGCATAATCTGATCGATATCGGAAACGGGAATAGGCATGATAGATTTTCCTTCTTTAGTTAAGAATTTGTAGTATAATTTAACTTTTGACACCGGAAATTTTTGATTTAAGTAGTGACTTGCGTCTGTTTGCTATATCGACCATACTTAAATGAAAAAACACTTTTGAACCAAGAATTTTCGTACTTAACTCTTAGAGTTTCCTGGACTATTGAATTTTTGACACCTCAACTTCTTGACTAAAGTACTTAATTTCTTGATTGCGGTCTCAGTGCTATTTTGCTTTTTAAAGAAATAGATTTTCCATTTGATGTAAGGGCCTAGCTTTACCATAAATCTGACTTTGGTTCAACTAGCAGTATTGGCCAGCCCCTAGCTACGAGTAGCCGAAGTCATTCGCTCTAGCCGGGCTAGCGACTTTGAGAGAGAGAGAAGCACAGAGAACTAAGTAAGTCGACTGCTGTTTTTAGTGCTCACCAACACAAGCACATTTGTCCGCTTTACAGATCTTAAAAGCATTTACAACTCTTCCCCCTATCAGAATTTGTTTACTCTAATTTCCACTCACCTTTATGTGTAAAACTTCGCACCGTATTCGCCGATTTGGTCAACAAGCCCGGTTTGGGCAGATTCACCGAATCAAGTGCATGTCCCATCATTTGGGCATACAACTTTTTCATGGCCTCCGGTATGATGATCTTGGAACGATCGATCTTTGGCGGCCTCTTCATGTTGAACAGCGATAATAGACTGTTCTCGATCTCGACTAGAGTTGCTGGATCTGGTTTCACTTTGTCCTTAATGATCTCTTTATTGCTATAGGTGGAGGGCTCGTCCTCCGCAATGATGGCCTCGGCATTTTCGGGCACATTGATGGCGGCCACCACTTGATCCGCCTCCTGATGTGGTTGCTCCTTGACAGCCATTTTCAGTTTCTGTTTTTGTTTGGTTTTGTTATTAACTAAATGATTTTTGGAATTTTCTAATTGGTCTGTTCTGGGTTTATGAACTTCGTTGAATTGTTGTGGTTGCTTGTCACTTTTTTTGCTAATTTTATCACTTTCACTGCTTTTGTAGAGTAACTGTAGTTCGTGGAGCGGCTGGAGCGCTAATGCTGTTGTTGTTGTTGTTGTTGGAGTTTTGAATGATTTAGCTGGCGGCCGTATGGCGGCGATAAATCTCACTGATATATCCTCGGTGCTAGCAACTTGAACGATCGTTAGAAAAGTCGCCAGCACTGCGAGGAGTAGAAGCCATGCGCGCATGGTCGCTTGCAACTCTGAAACGATACAAAAAGCATAGGCAATGGTTAAGCATTTGTCTCGAAAGGGTTACCAACAACCACCTGAAAAAAACTCACTCAAATGATACACTCACACTGAGTCCGAAGCATTAAATGTCTTAAGTTAAAAAGAGACAACTCTAGGTAGGTTCTGAGTGGGTGTGTGTGTGTGTGTGAGCGTGACGATGTGCCGCACTCAACTGAGAGACGAGACGAATTTAAGGCGCCCGTGCAGCAGGTAGCTAGCTCTCTCGGCGGCGGCGGCAGAGGCTAAGCTGCAGCTTCCTAGGGTGAAAGGTAAACCTCGAACTTCTCTTCCTTCTTTCAAAAATGGCTGTTTCACCCGCTCTCCCGCTCTGGGCGCGCGCGCGTGTTGCAATCGACGCTCGGACATTGCACCTTTTTTCGGTGTTGACACACGATCCAGAGAATTGGGCCCAGAGAATCAGAGAATCGGCATGCCAAAAGCATTCGCATTCGCATTCAGTTTATGTCTACGCTTAAGTAATTCAATCCCCATCCCAGCCAAGTGGGTTCAATGCAGTTTGGTTATTAGAGAACCATTCTGGGGCGACTTATCGCGCTGGGGCTTTTGTGTGTGATTTATAAACAGGCGGCACATTACAAAAAGGCGAAACCCAAACTTATCTAGAAAATTTATGAAAATTATTACAAGTATTCTATATATTTTGGTTATAGGCCATAAATTTCCTAGATTTTATCTCGAAGATGAGCCACGAAATTGAGGAAAAGGTAAAACACGCACACACAACAAATTACATGTTGTTTTTCACATAAAGATTAAAATCTTATCGTGTACTAAAAAATGAATTTTGGAATTTTGAGAAATTTTGGTTAGCCCGGCACACGCTGGGGGGTGTCCCTGCCATGGGGGCGCGCTAAGAGAAGATCTTTCAAATTTGATAAGCATTTTTTTTTTTTTGTTAGGAAATTTTCATAAATATGCATAATTTTTGGTTGACACATTTTCAATTTTCTGTTGATTTAGTTGTAAAATCTATGCCAAACGTACGTCAGCAATTAGATTTGCTTTATAAGCGGTATAGAAACACGGACACACACAATTACCTACACACCATAAATCCACACTCACACACACACACACACACTCTGGGTATACCTTTCGCTCCACATACAATGAAATTGAGCCCAGCCGAAACATATTTCTGTAATTTATGTTCCTTTTGACATTTTTTTTTGTGGTGGTGCAAGCGGCTTTGTGATGCCGCCAGTTTTTTTTTTTTTGTTACTTAAACTATAAGTTTTTCAAATCAGAACGGTACTTTTATTGTGTGTCTAGTCCTGGAGAAAGGTGTAGACAATGGTTAGGTGAGCATTCCTAGAACTAGCGACTACAGAATTATTGATATACGTGAGGAAATATTTTGATTGAGTTTGGTTTTAGTGTGGGAAATTCACGCCCCCTTAAAATTGAGTTGGCTGCTTATTAAGAGATTCATAGAAATGGTTTTATTTGTTTGGCAAAATTAGCCTGTTTAATATAGAGATCATGGTGATGGCATGGTGAAAACATATTCACTTTCCTTAAAAAATTTTTTCCCTTCAGTGCTTATTCGTGTAAGAAGACAAGGGTGAGGAATTAGGCAAAGAATTGACGATTGACACTTGAATGTTAGTTATAATATTAAAAAAAGCTTAATAACCTTTTTAAAGGAACGGTGTGAATTGTAAAAATGTAATGTAAAATGGCTTGACACAGCCCCAAAAGACCAAAGATTCTCGCGCATTTGCTGAACCAAGTACTGTGTTCTTGATGTCGTCGCCAGCTGACCAGCCCCTAATTTTTTCGAAATTGTGGGGTTCCAAAAAAAACAACCCCCAAAAAAAAAGCCACCGCCGGTTCTTTGTCAACCCGAAAATAAAGTGTGCTAGATCAAATTTGTTTTTTCCCTATCTAGTCCCAAGCACTGGTAGAACTATGCCCACTACTCCAAGCGGCGTTAATAACATACTTATACATCCTGCGAGTGGCTAGCGGTTATGTGCGCACTGCTGAGATGAGGCGTGGGTTCGATCCCGCCTCGGACATCTAACGAAAAATTTTTTTTTTGAATAAAACTTTACACCGGCCACACCTCTTGCTGTTGGCGCCAGCATTGCAGTAATTAGCCATGAAAAGCCACTATGATGTTTCGGCGTTAAACTGTAGGTCCCTTTCTCTAGTGCTAAAATTGAAGCGCACAACCAAGGGTTAGAGGCTCGTCTTTGGCCCTCGGGGCTGTTGTCATCTTGAAACTTTTACTTTTTACATCCTGTTTTCACCACTTTCGAGGACACATGATGAACCACTTGTGGATAACCAAGAGTTGGCTCCCACTCAAGTTACTAATCTTGATATGTTTTTTCTGCTCCAAGCTGGATAAGTATTAGTGCCGCTGACTATGAGCGCTCTATAATGGTTCAGCGACTTCGGAAAAATACAAATTTAGGCGTTGCCTACACACAGGCCCTTCTTGGGATGGTTACTCTGGTCATGGCAATAGTTTTGCTATGCTTTCGAATGATTGCTCACTGCAGTGGCAGTTGACACGATGTCTCCAACTTTCGTAGATCCTACTACTCCTAATCTTGGCACTGACTCAACTCCTTGCCCTACCGCTCCCCCTAGGGCAAACAGAACATCTCCCACGTTAAATGTGAAGAGATCTGAACCGCGTCCACCGCCTTTCCTTATTAAAAGTGAGGGACCTACAGCTTAACGCCGAATCCGTACGGCAATTTTAGAAGCTTTTGCATGGCTAATTACTACAAAGCTGGCGCCAACAGCAGAGAGGCGTGACCGGGTGTGTAAGTTTATTCAAAGAAAAAACTTTAATTAGATGTTCCGAAAGTGGATCGAACCCACGACCTATTGCACAGCGATCGCACTCACTAGCCGCTGAAACCAAATGGTAGATATTAAAAAGTTATTTTAGGTGTTAGTTTTTTGAGCATCAGGCTGCAAACCAAATATTTGAAAAAGTGATAGTCGAAAAAGACGTGAAACAGAAACTGGCAAATCGGAAACGCAACCTTTGATTAAAGACAATAATTCAAAACTAACACATCTAAAATAACATTTTCTTTAGTTAATGTAGTAAGGTTAGGGGCTTGGAAACATTCCCAATGAATGATGCATGAAATTTTTACCTATTTTGAAAGAATCTTTTTCCCGATGATTAACGTGCTAAATGAATACTTCTTCTTCTAGGCCCTTTTCTTATTTTGAAAGCTTCTTGAACTTTTGTCCCTGAAGATTTGAATAAACCATCGCCGTGGCTAATTGAAAACCTACATTAAGATATGTCAGTGGTTGAATTATGCAAATGTTGCAACCAGAAGAACCGAAACGGTTCGGGGTTTTGGGTCCATCGAACTGGACGTGAAACCAAACCTTCTAAATTGTTAACCTCCCGCACCAGAATCCGCACCAATCTGTTATTTTAAAATATATTCAAGGTGATGCTAACTTTCCATTTTAAAGTCCTGACCATGTGGACCCATAGTAAAGAACTTATGAATGATAACCAGTGCTTAATACCGAAACTGGAACGGGAACCTCTTAACCGAATAAACTCTTTTTCAATCACGTACCGGAACCGGAACTAACATTACTAAATTACGCTTTGCAACAAAATTACACTTTTTCCGGTAAATTGAAGGAATGGTGGTGATTCTAGATCATTTTCGTGTGCTGAAAACAAATCAGTTTATGGAAAGTGTCCATCACGTCTAGATTCTTATTAATTTGAGCTTAAAATTGCTTACAATGCATATTTGAACCCTTTTTAGTCAGGATTTGTGAGGGTCCTATACTATTGGCTTGACTCTCTTTAACATAATCGTAAAGAACTATTGATTAGCTTCAAAACAAACTATTACAAACATTTTTGTTATTTTTTTTTAATTGAAAATGTATACCATTTGGAATACATGTCTTAAAAACAATTTAATAGTCTACTGCCCAAAAGTATGCTATGCAAAATCCCTATAACTGCCTAGTCAGTTGAATTAAGTTCCTATGAAAATTTACAACAACACCACACCTTCCTATAGTTATGGGCGGCACAAAAGGTGGTGATTTCTGGTAAATGTATTCATGGCTGTATATCTTAGCTTAAAAAAAATCTTAGAACTGTTTGAGATAATATTTTTTAAATCTGATTAGTATTGATATAGGACAACATCCAAGAGAGGCTAAGAAAAAGTATACTTTCCCCACAAAACGCGCCTAAAAAGGGTCAATATATTCATTTTGAAGCAACTTTAAGCTCAAATTACCAAAAATCTAGAAGTGATGCATTATTTCCGAAGGCAGATTCATGTTCAGCATACGTAAGTCAGCTGGAATCACCACCAATACTTCAATATAAAGAACCATGTTGCCTAGAGTCGAAAACCGTTTATCGTTATTATTGAAATCGATAGAACCAGAACGAAACCGAATCGTTAGTACCGGTACAGTTTCGGGTTTATACACACATATCATACGGGTATTTTAAGTATCAAATCGGCCTCCATCTGCAAAAATACCAAGATGATATGATCGAGTCCATATATTTAGGAGTAAATAATACCCTTTTTATATGAATATAGTTATATTATAAGGTAAAATTGATATTGGAATTGATATTTTTGCAGATGAAGACCGATTTGATCTTTTTTTCAGATTCTATCACGACCTTGTTATTTTTGCTTTTCCATAGCCTCGAACATAACGAAGTGCGAAAGTTAAACTCGGACCAGCCAGACTCATTATATCCGTTATCAGGGGAATTATGGTTTAATAGCCTTCCCTTTTGTTAATTAAAAGAGCATTAACATTAATGAGAACACTTCAACATTATGTAAGCAAACTCAGCAAGCAGCGCAAAAAAGTATGCAACCATACTATAACCTATATAACTCTGCCGTTTATTATCCGATTTTTATGAGATTGTAGATATTGGACACATACCCGACACTGCTAAATGTGAGCTTGATATCATCAAAACTGTCTTCATTCTGCCTTTTACATACATTTGCATTACTTAAGGTAACACTTTTTACTTTACGAGTGATGGATAAAAAACCCTTAAGACTGCGCATTGCACAATCCAAAGAAAATCACATAACGTTGTATGTTTTCTCTCCTTTTTGTCTCTTTCTCAAAGCTGAGACAAACACAAATTTGTATGTGATGGTTGATTTGGCTGTTAGTACCGGTTCGTATCTGTAAACCGAAATAAAACAAGAAAGAAAGTCGGTCAAGCCCGACTATAACATTCTCTGTACCTGTGAAGTGCTGCCCATCACCGTTGCGACCGGTGCTGCCCATAATTGTTTGTTTTCCTTATAACTCGACAGCTCATCCGATCTTTAACATTCTTTTGGCGGATCGATAAATAATCCTAGTTACTAAATATGTCCAGAAGGAACGAACCTTCTATCTATAAAACTTGGGAGATATAACTTTTTCCAATTTGCGGGCGGGGGGGGCGTGGCAAAAATTGAAAATAAACTTGATCTGCCTGCAAGTATAAGAAACGTATGTCCCATACATGTCAAACCTCTATTTTTTACCATCTCTGAGATCTGTTTGTTCATACGGACGCTCAGACAGACAGACATGGCTATATCGACTCGGCTGTTGATGCTGACCAAGAATATATATACTTTATAGGGTCGGGTATGCTTCCTTCTGGCTGTTACACACTGGTGCCTTTTGCTTAAAATAAAACGCGTTCATAGGATTTCCGGCCATATAACAATCAAAGCAAATCCAAAGGGCAAACATCTATAGGCTTTAATGTACCAGTAACGCTGAGATAAAGCTTTATGAATTCAGTACCTGTGAAGAAAACGACCAAGTAAAAGCTTAAATGTTTCGAAAGCTGCTAAGCTATGGTTATGACGTTAACACACCGAGAAATAATCAAGAACTGTATTATTTGGTCAAGAAAATAAATTTGTTCATTCGAGAGCAAATTTCTTGATCCAAGAATTAACTTTTGATCCTAAAATTCTTCGTCCTTAATTCAGGATATTCTTGATCCAAGAATGAACTTTAGATCCTAAAATTCTTTATCCATAATTCAGGAATTTCTTGATCCAAGAATGAACTTTCAATAAGAAATTTCGTGTGCCATAATTCAGAGACTAAGACCAAAACCCATTTCGGTCTTATTTAGCTTTGTTTCAACTGTTTCGACAAGCAATTTATGGCAGTTTTCTATTATAATAACCTTAACTGATTGGTCGAGATAGTCACCCTGAACGATACCAAAAATCGTTTGGTTTTTAAGGCCTCTTCTTGTCTAGAAAAAAAATTCATTTTTCTGATTTTTTGTTTTCACATTTTTTCTTAGTTTAGATATTCAAAAATAATATCCCGAAAAAGATTTTTTCAAAATTCGGAATACTTTCGGAGATATAGCCATTTTAGTGACCCAAGGAGACCCAAATTTCCTAGCAACTGCCAACTTTAAACGCGATTTTCTCGAAAACACGTTTTTCTAACTGTTTCGCAGCTTTTCTCAAGTTCTACTGAACCGATTTTGATGATGTAGGGCTTAAAGGACGCAGAATTGACGCGGCTATCGCCCGATTCTCAAACATTGAAAAAAAAACAATTTATTACTATTTTTTTTTGTTCACTGGACTGCAAAAAAAAAATTGTTTAAAATCGATTTCTCATTTTTAAATGGCCACAACTTTTACAAAGTCAATTTTTTTTCATGATTCTGCTTCGGCATTCATTTCAAACAATTTTCCATCTTCCGCTTTCGAACTGAATGCTGCGAAACATTAACACATCTTTTTTAAGAAGACACTATTTTGAAGGCCAAGAACTTTTTGAACAGCCCTCGCATTCAAACATTTTTAATTTTATATTATTTTTAATGAATTGTGCAACCAAAGTATAGAATCTTTTCCCGATATTTTTCACAAGTTTTTTTTAAAAACAGGTAAAATTCAGTCGCCTAGACCAGAATAGGGCCTTAATCCAGGGTTTTGAAAGCAACATTTTTTCACTTTGCTTGCTCTCTACTTTTAGATACTTTTTCGTACTTCTTAATTGTTATTGGTTGTTACCACATTAAGAATGATTTCAGTTCGGTTTCAAGAAAAATATTTTCAAAATTCAATAACCAATCAATTTTGTTTCGTAAACGTTCTTTTTATTCGTTCTACTTTTTTCACAACTTATTTCACTTGGGACACCTTCCAATTGGTAAAAAAAATTTGGAGAATGGAACCTAACCTAAGGGCCGATTTCTCATTTGTCACATAAACTAACAAATAGCAGAGTAAATTGTAACACATAACAGGTATTTAGAAGGAGAGAAAGTTTATCACATTGCAGATAATTAGAAGATATGAAATCAGCCCTTAGAGAGGCAACTGAACATTGGAACAAACATATCGATTAACCAACTAAATTAACCAATAGCTCAATTGAAGAAGTAGATGTTCACTTGTTCTGTTCACTGAAGCACCTAACACTAAATCAATATAAAGCTAGCTTGAATATAATTATCAAAAACAAATGTGAAAACATATCATCTCAAGCTCAGTTAGTGTCACGCTCACTTTCTTATATTTGACGAATCTTCAATTGAAGCTTTGCTTATGTAAAGAATTGCGAACATTTTTGAAACATTCCAATTGAGAACCTTTATTTGCCTGCTTCATGTACTTGTTTTCGCACAATTGTGAAATATTTTTTTTTGTAATCTGGCCAAAAGTCTAACCTATTGCATGGCCCATGCAAAAGCCTCAAAGTATGTAGGTTTCTGGGAGTTATCAGTGATATCTCAAATGTTAAGTACCTTTACACCCATGTTAACTTTTTTTTTGCACTCTTAAGTATTTCTTAAGACACATGTAAATCATTTTGGGTTTTATGTTGAAAGTGTAAATATCAATTTTCCTGCATTCCACTCGTCTACTCCATATCAAATGAACTTCAACTGGTATCGAATGTAACTCGGATTATGCATTTTGTGTGCAGTTCTCACAGACAACAAAAGTTCATATTTAATTTTTTTTTTTTGGTATTTTTTCGACACATTTACATAAGCTTAATGCCAAATGTGAGACCACAACACAAATCGGTTCGGTTCAACTCGCCACACTCACCTCAGTCTTATAAAGTTTCCTATGGTTGAATGATATCTTGGATATTGTATCTCTCTCTCTGCTGGCTGGCTGGCTGGCTGTGTGTGTGCGTGCGTGCGTGAGTGTGTGTGTGTGTATATTTAGTTATTAATTTGAAAGCCTTATATTGATGCCAGTATTTTGATGGATGGCCCAGAGCGACCAAATGTCTCACTCTGTGTCTGGCCTGACACTTTCTGTTCCACTGAATTTATGACGTTTGTTATCGACGACGACGCGGCTTTGGGTTACACTCGGGATATTTGCACAATTTACAGCTGTTTGTGGCGTTTGATGAGGCTTCCGTCGAAAAGTAAATCACGTTTGTGTAAATATTAGATAAGACGAGCTGAGCTACTGAGCTACTGTTTGATGCGATAGTTGTAGATAAAGTAGATCAAGTTTTTGTTGATGGAAATTGTATTGCCGCATTCAAGGCGCCAGGCTCGTGTGGTTGTTGCTGCTGTTGCGGTCAGAATGCCGCGGCACATGACACTCTCAACAATGAGAGTATCTCACAGATACTTTGGGCATTGTTGTTGTTGTTGTTGTTGTTACTTTCTTTTTAGGTGCGAGCCTCGGCAGCGGCGGGCTCGGCGAATTGCTGACCGCATATTTTCCAAAAAAAAAAATAAACAGCAAAAATGGTTCATAAAGCACACAAAATTTTAGTTGTTTGAAATTTTCGTAATTCGTTCGGATTTCAGGGTTTCCCTTTACAACTTGTCAGTTGACATTCCATTCCAATCACACCAAAACACACACACACACATAATTCCAATATTTCTGCTTTTGTTGTTGTTACAATTTGAACACGCGGATGGATGGATTGCTGCATGGGGCAAGTTGCGCCGAAAGCATTTGTTTTGATTTTGAATTTATTTACTTGAATTTGAAATTTATGTTTTTTCTTTTGTATTTGTTTGCGTTGTTTTTTTTTTTTTTTTTTGTTACGCCAAGTTTTTCACTTTGGTTTCCAGTTCGTTTTATAGCCGCTCATTTCACTCCGGGGCGGCAGAAATAGTATTAACTCGATCAGCGCTGTTGAACGACTAACGCCTTCATGTCTACCTGATTCAGATACAGATACTCAGATACAACGAACCGCACAGAAAAAAACCGAACCCAGTTCGTTCGTGTCGTCTTCGACGTCGTGGTCGTAGTCGGCAGCCGAGACTTGAGAGCAGACTTGGACTCTCTCTCAAAGTTTTCAGCATGATCATCATGATGTTGCTGGCTGATCATTATTATCGATGCGTTGATAATGATGATGATGATGATGATCCGACAACAACTAGTCTAGCGCCAGTTTCCCAGCCAGCGCGTCGTCAGAAGACTTTTTTACTCTTTCACTCAATCAAGCTGAAATTGTATTGAGTTGAGTCGCTAAACACACACACACACACTCAAGCACACACACACACACACACACATACACTGTAAATCAGTTAATTGGTTGATGGCCGCGACTGCAGGCGTCTGCGTCGACTACACGACGCGTAGTTTGAGTGAAATTTTGGAGGAAGCTTGAGGAAATGGTTGATGGATGTTGGCTTATAAGAATATTTCCGCTAGGGGTTGGTTCGTGCTGTCTTCACACTTATCATGGGGTGAAGAATAATTTATTTGTGGTAATTGGACACAAAAATCTAAAATAACTAAAAATGTTCTTACTTAATTGCTTTGTAGAGAGAATAATAGGGCACAGAATCAAGAGCACAATGGACCATTGAGTGCCCTTAGTAGCGTAAGATACCTCATTATCTATATTTCATTTCCTGCCGCAGATTTCTGTTTCAAATCTTTTCGACTTAACTCCCCAGAGACAATAAGATTCAAGACCAATTGATCAAACTGGAAAACTTTTGCTTACATCTAAAAATTCTTTCTAAAACTACCAAAATCAAGCACATATCGTTGGAAGGTTCAATCCCGCTTTTTCTTAAGGGGGTCTTCTCATTGAGCAACTTTTTTTTTTTTTTTCCTTTTTTTGCATTTATTTATAGCTTGGATATTCAAAAATATCCCCCCCAAAAGGATTTTCGAAAACTCGAATTAGTTTAGAGATATAGTCCTTTTAGTGACCTAATGTGACCTAAATTCCCAAGCAACTGCAAACTTAAGGGGGTCTTCTCATTGAGCAACTTTTTTTAAACCCTCAGTTTTTTTTTCCGGTTCTACCGGACCGATTTTGATGAAACAAAGTGAATCGACGGAGAATTGTCAGCTCTTTAAAACTGCATTTTAAACATTTTTGATTTTTTTTCCAAAAATATTACTTCAAACTTTAAACGCGTTTATCTCGAAACCACGTTTTTCGAACTGGCGGCCATGATTTCCAGTTCAACTGAACCGATTTTCATGAAACAAAGTGGAATCGACGCAGAATTGTCACCATTCTCGGCTGAACTCGACCATAATTTTAAAAAATTTTTACTATTTTTTTTACACTAAACTACAAAAAAAAGCCCGAAATTGAAATTTTTTTTGAATGGCCGCCATTTTGTCAAAAAAATCACAAAATTAAGTTTGAGGTTCAGCCGAGAATTACATCTATACTGATTATAACCCCGTTTTTTTTTTTCATTTCGGACGCTCCGGAGACCCGGAATCGTGGCCGCCGTGACGACACCTTTTTTTTCACCACCAACTTTGAAGTCTCATTACTTTTTGAACAGCCCTCGTATCGAGGCAAAAAAAAATTTTTTATTTACTTTGAACCTTTTGTAATACAATAAATAAAAAAAGTTTTCAATTATTCTTTGCGTTTTCAAATAAGAATTTTTTAAAAAGGGTCCAAAAAAACGGGTTTTTTATGAGAAGACCCCCACGGGGGGCTTTTTTTTTTTTTGCATAAATATCTATCCAGAATGTGTCCCTAAAATTTCAAGAAGCAAATTCAAAATATTTTTAAAGAAAATTCTCTTCTAGTCGAACCTTATAACCGTTTTGATGGTAATGAAAGTTAAAGATTAACTCCTTTCAAAACAAATCTGAAGTGGATTAAAAAGAAAATTCTATTAAATTTTCTGAGTTAGCGAAAAATTTTTGAATTTCTCACTTTTGTTCAATTTTCTTGGTTTAACTAGAAGCTATACTATTGAAAATAGAAATTTTTTGGGTTTTTTTTGTTTCAGATAGAAATTGGCGACCTGCATCTTTCCCCTCCGCATGACTATGCACACCCGAGGCGCCTCGGCGAAATGTTTGTACCAGGCATAATATGACATATATTTTAATGAAAAAATTTGAAGACTGTTGAAATATATAACAAAAAAACCTGAAAGTTTCGTTGCAATCGAATATTCCTTTCCTTCCCAAAAAGTCCTCGAAAAAATCGATTTTTTTAAGCTTCTAAAGCAGGCTCCCCCTTAAACCTTTATAAACGTATCTCTTAAGTATGTGTTCTCAATCTGAAAACATTTTGAGATCAGTTTATGGCCTGATTCCAGGGACACCGAGTTTACTTAAAGTTTTGTTACATCTAACAACCGGTTCCATGTCTGTTTAACAAACAACAATTTTAACACGTCGATTCAACACAAGTCATTTCAACACAAAACAATTTCAACACACGTCAATTCAACACAACACAAAGTTAACACATGAGAAGGTTTTCTGCTTACAAATTCTTTGTCTGAGCTTAAGCTCTTTCCAAACATTCTGTTGAGATAGATACTCAGCGATTCTGTCTGATCACCAACTAAGTTTAGGTATTTGTTGTCCAAATTGTGATAAAGAAGTTCATTTATTTGAGCAATTTCTCCACAAACGGCTTCGACAACCCAACTTTTTTTTGGTGATTTTTCGAGACTGATTAGCTTCTTTCGTGTCAAGTGTCACTTAATCCCTTTGGATGCTGCCACCAGAACTTTAAGGCTTTGACTTTGTATTTTCTCAACGAATATGTGATTTGTATCATTAAATAAGAGCTGTCAAGAATGATTGTTTATGTAAGTATGTGGTCATTGTTATTATTCTCTGTACCAGAGGTACACAGAGTATATTAAGTTTGTGCAAAAGTATGTAACAGGCAGAAGGAAACATCTCCGAGCATATAAACTAAATATATTCTTGATCAGCATCAACAGACGAGTCGATCTAGCCATGTCCGTCTGTCCGTCCGTCTATCTGTCTGTCCATCTCTCCGTATGAACAAACAGATCTCAGAGATAGCGTTTTGACACGAATGGGTCATATTTTTCTTATATTTATAAAAAGTTTTTCTCCCATACATGTCGAACCTCTATATCTTACCATCTCTGAGATCTGTTTGCTCATACGTACCTTTGGTCCTCTGATTTGACGAAACAATACAATTGTTTAGTAAATTTTAATCTTACGTGTTCTTTAATATGTGGCCTTCAAACGACTCCACGCCGAGTGATTAGAACCGCCAAGAATCTTAAAAGATTAAAATTTCAAAAAACCACCGCTAACAAATGTTCGTAAAAGTTTGCTCTGATTTTGCTCGGTATCATATGACATGGAAGACCGAATGGTACAATAATTTTTTCGGACGAAAAACGCTTCAATTTGGATGGACCAGATGGATTTAATTATTACCTTATGACATAAGAAAGGAAGAACACCATTTGACCCGTCACCATAGTCGTGAGGGTGGCATAATGGGGTGGGGTGCCATCTGTTACTTTGGACCAGTCTAGATCGAGTTTGTTTCTTCTAAAAATGAATGCCAATCGCTACAAGGAACTTCGGAAAAGGCATTTCCCAAACTTCACAACATTTTTTCGGCCATTATCATGGACTCTTCAGCAAGATAATGCCCAATACATACTGCTCGAGTAGTAAAGAAGTGGATTGGCGATCAAAATGGGCCTTTAATGGAGTGGCCGCCTTACTCTCCAGATCTCAATATTATTGAGAATGTATGGGAGCCTCGAGGAAGGTTTATGAAGGAGGACGACAATTTGAAGATGTCCAATCGTTGAAGAATGCCATTAAACTTGCCTGGAGTGAGTTATCATTAAACTACCTAAAGTCCCTTTACGATTCGTTGCTTCAACTGAATTTACGAAGTTACTTCAAATAAAGGTGGATACACACATTACTAGTCTTAAATAATATAAAAATCTAATGTATACAGAGTTTTCGGAATGAAGTTGCATTTAAAATACTTTTTGGGCCTTGAGTCTATTTCATTGACCGATAAAAATTAGTGTATTAATAATGTAACTACACAAAAAAATACTAAAAATCTGGAAGACATGAGTGTTAAATTTTTGTTTTAATGATTTAGAATTAAGTGCTGAATAATAAAAAATATTGTTTTTTATGATTCATTCCTATTTTGATTTTGCGAATACAAATTTTGAAAAAAATATGTGAGTCTATTTCATTGATCGGGAGGTATATTCTTAATCAGCATGACGAGCTGAGTTGATTTAGCCCTGTCCGTCTTTCCGTCCGTCCATCGTGTGTTTCTATGCTATCTTCCTACGACAGTTTTAAATAATTTCGATACTTATAAGCTGCACAATTGTCGGAACCGGCCGGATCGGATGACTATAGCAAATAGATGTCATAAGAACGATCGGTCGAAAAACTAGTTTTAGTGAGAAGATCTTTTTCTTATCAATGGAAACGGCTCCAAACTTCACTCTTCTTAGTAAGCAATGCTCTCATGATTCCACTAAGTTTGGTCGAAATCGGACATCTATATAGTATAGCTGTCAGAAAAATATTCTCTGAAGAGCAATCTTTGATAGAAAAACTTTTTTATTTTGCATGGAAATGACCTTAAAATCGGCATTTAATTATTTGGTATGCTTTCAAACAAATCTACAAAGTTTTGTTAAAATCGGATGACTATAGCATATAGCTACCAAAGGAACGATTGGTCGAAAAACTAGTTTTAGTGAGAAAAACTTTTTTGTTTTTAATGGAAACGTCCTTATCAATGGCATTTACTTATTTTATTTACTTTCACACAATTCTACAAAGGTTTGTCAAAATCGGATTACTATATCGGTCGAAAAAGAAGTTTTAGAGAAAAAAATTTTTTGTTTGGTTTGGTTTGGTTGGTTGAAATCAGACATCTATATAGTATAGCTTCCTTAGGAAAGTGAGTTCCCTAAAGTAGTCTTAGTTAGAAAAACTTTTTTGTTTTCAATGGAGGCAGCAATGGTAACTTTCCCCTATTTTTTTTTAAATTCTTTGGCCACTAATGGTTTAACTATTTTATTCCATTCGATTTTTTAAGAGGCGGTAATTAAGGGGTAAAAGCACGGGATGAATTTGGTTACAGTTTGACGAAGTAACTCGCCTTTTCTGAGTACACATCGACAATCTCGAATATTTTTGGAGTGTGCTTAAATATTGGTGTGTGCTTTAACATATATGGCAATGTTCATTTCTCCAAAGATTGATTCAGCGTTTAGCTTCTAATTTGCATTTTCAACCGAACTCTATTATCATTTCTTAGAAATCACATCTCTGACCGTTTCCGATTGATCGATTTCGGAAAAGTGAAAAGTCCTGATTTTCTTTGTTTGGATTCCTTTATATTTGTGAATCATTCAATATTCTCGATCGAGTATGTGTCTAAAGAAACACAAGCTATTAAGAGTAGCGATTTTATAACCTGCTCTGAATGTCTTTTTAGAAGTTTCCATAAGTAAAATCAAACAGTTGAGTCAATTTTGTTTAAAAAAAGTCACAAAGTCGCAAAGTTTTTTGAATATGTAAATTTTTGATGAACCGAAAGGAAGATTTTGGATCGGAACAGGTTAAAGTTAAGCTTTATCAGAATGGTATGGCTTATAATTTTAATAATAAATATTTTAATTTTTTTTTTTTGTGTTTTTTTTTTTTTTTTAAAAATTTATTTTTTTTTTTTTTTCAAAGGCAAAACCAAAGGTTCAAATTAGTTAAGGAACTGCTACCAAAGTAACAAGAAAGCGGGAGATAAAGTGCAATTTCGATCTCTCGGTACATGAATCAAAAGACTTTTGAAAACTACTTAAGAGCATTTTTATACATCACCACCCACACCCTTATCTTTTTTTTAAATTAATATAGTGTAAAATAAATTTTTTGACAGTAAAATTAGGGAACTTCATTATTTTTGCCAAAGCTTAAACTAGCCTGTTTCATGAGGAAACTTGTGAATATCACTTTGAATTCTTAGAACAAAAAAGTTATTAAAAACTTTTTTTGTAACAAACAATAGATGAAGAAATAAAAGGCACAAAAATAAATTTTTTTGAGACTTCTATTGTATTTAGGGGCAGATTTCGAACTTTGTTAAACTTTCCAGGTAAACTTTGGTATTTCTGTTTTATAAATTGTCATAAATTACTAGAACCGCGTCCACTTGTCACTGAACAATCGGTGTCAACTACTATAAAATATTTTTGAACATATTATTTTTATCAGGGATAAAGTTCAATTTGGACACACTTATTTTACAAGTCTCTTTAAAAGTATTTTTAAAACTTATGTTGAAGTTTTACCCTTCAGCTTCAACTCACTTAATGATGAGAGTTATAGACCGTTTCCAAAAAAAATAATGAAATCCTCGACTCTCTGGGGGGAGTTGCGCGAGCCAAGTATAAAACCAAACTGTCTCGTCTTACACGGCTCATGCATTCCTGGAGCTGCCAGCCAGCCATTGAGGCAGCCCAACCAAAAAGTGATGACGATGATGATCATCATACAGAGATTCTACAGATCGCAGCACGGGCCACATACATGCATAAGTCAAACAGAGGTGCGAGCGAGAGCCCCCGAGTCGAACTGTTTGGTTTTTTATGTTCTGCTGTTAGAGTGATTCTCTCTGTGTGTGTGTGTGTGTGTGTGTGTTTAGGTAACAAAATCCTTAACAACAACAGAAAATGAAATCAAAAAGTCAGGAATTAGTATAATTTTATTGGTTGCCAAGAGGTAAAAAAGTCAGAGGCAGCCATCAGAATGACACTCGCTGGCTCTTTCTCACTCAAGCACTGACCACACACACACACACACACACACACAGGTGGAGATACTCATACAAAGGTAAAAGCAGCTAAATGCATTTTAACTGCCTTTTATTTTTTTGCTGTTGTTCTGTTTGTGGAGATGACTTGGCTTGGCACACCCGCGCAGGCGCAGCCGCAGCCAAAGTGACTGCCACAAAGGTCTCGATAATGTTCATGTTGTTGTTGTGGTTGTGGTTGTTGTTGTTGTTGCAGACCAGCCAAAACGACGACGGCACTTAGACTTGGCTCTTTGGGTAGGTGGAGCTGATGGCTGGCTGGTTGGCTGGTCTGGTCTGGTCTTGCCTTGAAAGCGAAGAGCCAACTGGCAGGTTCTTTTGGTGCCAGGGCACTTCATCGATAAATGAGAACTTCGAATTACACAATGAACTGAAACTCAGAGTTTAGCAAAAACAAATACAGAGGACCAACAATGGGAATATCCACCCAGAATTGTAGTTCTATACAAATTATTGAAATTTATGGAATGTGTTGGGAAGAAATTGGAAATTATCCGAACTTATACTATCAAAGTTGAAGTTCTGTTGTCCAAAACATGCTAAAAGTTTAAATAGCAAACAATAATCAAATAAAATTCTTTGTTCCCATTTAGGAAAAATGTTTTCTTCAATTTGAATGTTTCGAACTTTCTTATTGGTGCCCTGTAGTTCAGCTGGTGTCAAGGCACTACCAGGCCTAAAGACCTGATGCAGCACTGAGCGTCAGTCGACAGGTAATGCATCAGAGCCGCTAGTGCTAGTAACTACGACTTGTAGAACTTAATCGGTACGTTTTGGACACTACAAAAACGTTAGGCAAATAGATGGCTGGTGGTTGGTCTGCGAGTGCTCACTACAGAGCTGGGGGTTCATTAGCGAGTAGCTAAACTACGTAGGTATTTAACTTCAATTTATGATCAAATTTAATTGAGTTCTATTTGCTAAGCTCTGAGCAAGCATGCAACCCGGGTTTGAACCGAACCAGTCCCTATCAAACCGCTAAAAAAATCCGCTACGATTAGAAATTGTTGAAATTAACCGAAAACTGTTTATATTATCGACAAGTTTGACTAAACGAAAAAGCCATACTTTATTCTAGCGTTGTCGATTCGTGTTAGGTTTCCAGTAATTCCGACATCATTCTATATTCGTTCATTGGAAGTTGCAGATTTTATTTATTGTTTCCTGAATTCCGAATTTTTCTTTTTGTTCATTTTAGTCTAACTGAAGCAAGGAAAGTTACTAATTACTGCATTCCTGCTAGCCATGAAAAGTGATTTATACTTAAAAAATATTTAGATTTTCTCTAACAGTTTTGAACTCAGTCGATGCAGTTAGAAGATGAC
>JAEIFV010000792.1:0-144706 GCA_018904265.1 Lordiphosa collinella
TAGTTAGCCATTCTCCCATTTTTAAGTATGTTGTTAAATGTAAAACATAAAAAAATATGCTATATATCAAATTTTTAATTTAAATTTTAAGCTTTCGAAACCCGTTAAATGCCCCAAGCAAATAAAAACGCACACAGATTCATGGCAGCAGGTTATTTGTTAAACTGGACTCTTTACTGCTTGGCTCATAGTTATTTGATAAGATCAAAGAGTAGCGGCTTGCCCACGCTAATTATGTACCTTGAGTTTCACCACCGCCTGAAATCAGCCCTCTTTACGTGATAATATTATTACTTTTAGCTTCCTCAAGTCTCTCCCACCTACAATTATCACTTTTGTTTTGGTCAAGCGGGTGTTGCATTTGCGGTGTCACCAATAAATTGCTTTGGAGTGCTGGCACGTACAATAGATTGGTGTGTGGGTTGTTGTGATGTGGTCACAACACAGCAAATTGATTATCACCAAGGATACGTACACATGTTGTCCACACATTGGCGAGTGTGGAAAGCCCATTGAAAGTGAAATTACTGGTTCCGGTTGAACATTGTCAGTTCAGTTGTCGTTTGTTCTTCTCGGTGTGCAGTCAAAAGTAAAAGTGAAAGAAATTTTGAAAAAGGCATCATATGAGTGCACTTTACAATAATGTTTGACAATTGTCTAAAAACTTTTAAATATTTATGGATTGTATGGTTGTTGTTGTTGCTCCTGCTAAGCGAATTGCATTGGCAGGTGGCAGCACAAACCAGTCAGAATATTAATGTGTGTAAGTTGTCAAATCGATTTATGTGGGTCATATTGGGAATACATATAGTACACTTGGCGAAATATGTTAGATTAAAATAGTCTTGTTAAAATAAAAGAGTAGGAGTTATGTTTTCAAATATACTTGAAACTTTAAATTTGTTATTTTTACATGTTTTATTAAATTATTTTAATTAATTTCTATCCTGTGCAAAAAAAGGTCTTACATCCCCTTCAGTAAAGGCTGGATTCTCCTCTCTGGATGGGTCTGAAACAGAGAACTGCAACGAGCCGCCAGGAGTACAATCGCTCAGCGCTCAAGGTTTGTCTGACTCGAGTATTGCCCTTACTCATACTCAAGTTGACTCAGCGCTTCGGCCGCGAGTCGACGCAAAGCCCCTTGTTACAAAATCGAAGCTCTGATGCGAGCCGTCATGAGTAAAGTTCGTTCGGTACAAATACTCGCGATTACTCCTAGCTTCGGCCGCGAATCGCAGAGAGTACTTGTTTCCGAAGTCAAAGATCTGCAGCGATCTGTTACGATCAACGCTTGTACACAATCGTCACAAGCACACAAAAAACAACAATTTGTGAGCGCAAAAGAGATAGCATGATGGCCTATTTTTTGCATTTGTATTTTGCATACGCTTTCTCTTTCCTTCTTGTGGCATTTTGTTGTTTGAAGTTTTCAAAAGACAACAACAATTGCATAAGAGGCTTGTCGAAGCTCGCCGTCAGCCAGCAGAGTACGTACGAGTAAATTACGTTGCGCGTACGAATACACAAGAGTAGAGTGTGGAAAAGGCTTATTTTGACTCGTGTTATGAAAAGCTTGTTCATATTATTACTAGTGCTCATTCTGACTCAATGTGCTTGCGATCATTTGGAGTGTGTCGAACCAAGGCGACGAGTCCAAACAAGCCAAGTAAACGCACGAGTGTGATCGAACACTGGAAGATTGTTGCAGGTCTCTGGTGTGTATCGACTAAATGTCAGTTAGTTATTTAAACTGTTCGTTATGGAATTGTACATTACCGTTGTGAATTTTGGTTCTCGCTTGAGTCAAAACAAAGAAATTTGTACGTGAATGCAAAAAGTTCGTCCGCGGAGATGCGTCGCTCACAACTGATGCTTACAGACCAGAGGCAGGCAAAAAATACATTTACATTTTTGCATTGGTGTGTGTGAGAGCAGCGCAAAAATTGCTCTCAATTTCAGTAGCAACGACTGGGTCGTGGCATAGGAAAAAGCAAGCAACGCAGCGGCGATTGTACAGCTTTTACTGTGTGCGTCGGAGCAGCGCTGTTTTGAGAATTTTCGTATGCACCTGTCCCTGTTACAGACTGACATTTAAGATGCGAGCAAAGAGAGCGAGTACGGCTACCTTCCCTGCAGAGAAAGTGTCCAGCTTAATACCAGAAGTATACCAATCTCTAAAAACTCGCCACTTCGTATCCAAATCAATGTATTGAAGTCGTCAATTTTACACAGGCATGTCATAGGAAAAGAACAATTGTCCCCGACAGCAGCCATTTGCGATCAGTTTAATTCCAATTTTCCCCTGCTGCAGCCATTTCCGACCAGTTTTATATTAAATGGCCTGTGTGTAGCCTTATGACTGGTCCCAATATGAACCTACGTAGCAACTGTACTTTACAGTTATTCATGTTTTATTTCACAAATCCATACACATCCACGACTCAGAATAAATTTTTTGCCGCATCATACAAAAACTTCTCCTATTCACATTCTCCTATTCTGGCTGTTTCCTACACTTTGCCTTTTAATGTTCTCTTTAACAGGGCGGCAGTTCGATGAAAATTTTGACAATAAACACCAAAAGCTTTGCCATCTGCCGCTGCGCAGTTGCCCAACACACCCGAATCTAGTTTTTTTTGCTACCAGTTAAATTCTAGTTGCTTTACAACTAGGTTTAGGACAGTTTTTTTTGTTACTAGTTTACAGTTTGGCCAGCCATAGCCCCTAGCGCCAGAAGCCACTCGCCAATTCACACAGAATGCTTTCCGAATTCAATCATCACTGAGTGTCAAAGAGTGACAGACATATTTTTCTGTCCTCTCCATTTGGCCTAAAAACACCAAAATATAACATACATAAAAATAAAAGTATATTTAAAAATTTACATTGATTTTACTATTTTAATTGATTTAGCGTTAAATTTGGAATTTGTATATCTAAGAGTGAACATTCAAATTAAATATTGGAAATAAATTGTTAAATTTAATATTGGATGTAGTTAAACATTTTTTTAATGATATTCACACCACCACCAAAAAAAAAATACAAATTTAAAATTTTCACCCACAACCAGTCTAGATCTTAATTTATTCTGTAATGATTTCAGAGTTTTCCAAGAGTTGTTCAAACAGTACTTCTATTAGACTTGGTTCTGTTGACCTAAGATTCCCTCCATATAAATTTCACTGTATAAAGGTTTAAATAACTCTGTTGGGGACTCGAACTCGGGACCTTTGCACTTGAACACCATTGGCATCCCCACTTTACATGCACTTTACACATGATGGTTGTCACACGCAAATTTTTATTTCTTGAGTAAACTACGATATATTTCTGGCTGTTTCGCTTGTCTGGCCTCTTGTAGTTATTGAATTTTGCCTTTCAAATATGATTTTAGTCAACTGCTTTTTAATTAATTTTTACGAAATAATAGTTAAATCAAATATGAATTGTTATATTTTTTCTTTTTTGTTGTCAATGATTGTTAGAAATGACCCAAATGCTATTTGCACTTCTGTTTGTTGTCAATGATTGTTGAAATGAAAATATTGCAGCGTTACTTTAGGTTGTAACTTACAAAGCAATCTTAGCAGTGGAAGTGCAGTGGAACCAGTTGTCTAACAGAACAACAAAAGGTAGACTTTTGACGTTGAGCAACAGAACAACTGAGCAACTGAACCACTGGGCAACTTGAGTAAGTTGACTCTTTTTGGAAAAAAAGAACAAGTTTTTGAAATGAACAACCTTTAACCAACACTATATTGAGCCCTCTGCTTAAAGGGTTTTGCTTTTCGAATGCCATTTCCTCTACTCATTTATCAGATATTTCATTTCATTTCTTCCATTAAGATTTGAGTTTATTTTCAGCTTAAGAAGCTCATACATCCTATTATTTTTCAGAGTGTAACCTAAGTAAACTAATTAAAGAAAATTTGTTGTGACATTTGATTGACCTAGGGGGATAAGTCATAATACATCAAGAGCAAATACAAGAAAACAATTACAGGGTCACCCAATGTACATTTCAACCAAACTCAATTCAATTATTTTTTTTTTTTCTATTAGTATTTATAAACGAAGTGGATAACGAACCAGCGGCCAAAGCTGTCGATGTGGTGATAACCTATTTGAAGAAGAATCCCAATTATGGACTTTCAGTGCAAGTGGAAGCGATTGAGGCGAATAAAACAGATGCCAAAGTATTGCTGGAAGCAAGTTAGTAAATTAACTTTTATTTTTAGCCTTGTCAGTTGAGGCATTAAATATCAAGCTTATATGACGTGGCCATTTGTTATCTGATACCTCATAAAACTAGATTAACAATCTTTTTTAGTCTGCAACAAGTATGCCTCTAGCATTGAGAAGAAACAAACGCCACATCTCATATTCGATACCACCAAATATGGTGTTGCATCGGAAACTGTTAAAAGTTTTACTCAGGCCTTGGGTTTACCTACCATCAGCGCCTCCTATGGTCAGGAGGGTGATCTAAGACAATGGCGTGATCTGGATGAATCAAAGCAAAAGTATTTGCTACAAGTAATGCCTCCAGCTGATATTATACCCGAGGTGGTAAGGAGTATAGTAAAACGTCTGAATATCACCAATGGTAAATATTTCTAAATTTGAATACAAAACTAAAAATGTTAATTTCTTGATATTCTTTCCAAGCGGCCATTCTGTACGATGATACCTTTGTCATGGATCACAAGTACAAATCTTTGTTGCAAAATATTCAAACTCGTCATGTGATCACGGCCATTGCCCGAGATGGCAAACGGGAACGTGAAGAGCAAATTGAAAAGCTACGCAATTTGGATATTAATAATTTCTTTATTTTGGGTAATCTTCAGTCCATACGCTTGGTACTGGAGTCGGTGAAACCGGCGTATTTCGAACGCAACTTTGCCTGGCATGCCATCACACAGAGTGAGGGTGAGATCAGTAGTCAAAGGGATAATGCTACGATTATGTTCTTAAAACCCATGGCCTATACACAATACCGCGATCGATTGGGTCTACTGCGTACCACTTTCAATTTGAATGAGGAACCGCAATTGGCTTCGGCTTTCTATTTTGATTTAGCTTTGCGCAGCTTTTTAGCCATCAAGTGAGTGAAGTGAAAAAATTATTTACAGTCTTGCTACCATTTTCGCATCCGGGAATGGGAGCATGACAGCTAATAAAAAAAATTATGTTTTCGATTATCTCTTTTAATAGAGAAATGCTACAGGCTGGCGCCTGGCCCAAGGATATGGAATATCTCAACTGTGACGACTTTCAAGGTGGGAATACACCCGAACGCTCTATGGATCTCAGGCACTATTTTACCCAGGTGTGTTCTCAATTGAACAGCTGTTAGCAATTATGAATTGATTGTTTAACCAACACAATAGATTTCCGAACCCACCTCCTATGGCACCTTTGAACTGGTCACGCAACCGAGACAACCCTTTAATGGTTTTAGCTACATGCAATTCGAAATGGACATAAATGTACTTCAGATACGTGGCGGTAGTTCGGTAAATAGCAAATCAATTGGTAGCTGGACTGCAGGTTTGGACTCAGACTTGGTTGTCAAGGATGAGGAGCAAATGAAAAATCTAACAGCAGATACTGTATATCGTATCTATACAGTTGTGGTAAGAAATAGATTTATTACTTTATTATAATTGAAACTGACTTAAAGTAGATAAAGCCATACATTTTGTTTAATCAAACTTAAAATTAAAACAGCACCAAAAAAAGTGACCGTGAATGAAAAAAGTCCTATTCGGCGGTGTCCCAGAAATCTCTTCCAACCAAATTCAAACCCAAAACCAATTCTCGGTGTCCCAGAAATCTCTTTCGGTAGGTTTCAAACCTCTCGTAATTTGTAGGGAGATTTTGGCAAACCAACCAATACACAAACCAGCCCATACACTAACCAACCAATAGCGACTTCACAAACCCACGCAATATATCACGGTTTTTGTAGTAGAACCATAATCTTATCACACACACCTTTCGAACTAGACTTTCGAAGAAAACGAAATCTTTCAAAGTTTTGAGACACCGACGGATTTCTCGAGCGATTTGCAAACCAACCGAAGCCAAAATCTCTAGAGATTTCCAGGCCACCCCCAAATCACTGAAAAAACAAGAAAAACCCCCAACTACTCCAGACACTGTCCGTTAAGGAGAACGCTGATTAAGGAAATCCAAGCTGAAGCTGCAAAACGATGCATCCCTCCGCTGCGTCCCTTCTTTCCCCAATTGGCAGTACCCATTGCGGATAGAAGAGACGCCCTCAGAAAGGACGACCCCAAAAATCCTAAAATCCAGGCGCTCAGCGACGAAGTCACGAAGCTGGTTCATCGAAACAATAAAAACAAATGGATTCAGAAGCTTGCGGAGCTGCCAAAAGGCTCCAAGAAACTGTTGAGTACCATAAAACAGCTGACTAACCCTCGCAAAGACGACCTGGTAACTATCGCGTTTGGTGGGAATACGCCACTCGACCCCAAGAAGTGTGCCACAGCCTTCAATAGGCAGATTGTTCCCCATTCCTCACGGGTAGACAAATCCAAACGCGCGATAGTTCGAAAGATCCGGAATCTCTCTTCAGAAGAGGAGCAGTTGTCCTTCAGCGAAATAGAAGCAGCCATAAAGGATTCCAAACCATCAACTACGATCGGACCGGATGGATTGACTGCCATCATGCTGAGGCACATTGGACCGCTGGCAATCAGATACCTAACTCACACGCTCAACCTGTGTGTTAGGTCCCTGACAATCCCGAGTATCTGGAAAACCGGGAAAATAATTCCGATACTAAAATCCGGGAAACCAGCGGAACAAGAAGCTTATACCTCCCGATCCTGCGTGCCCTTCTACTTTCCACTCTAAAAGAACATCTCAAACCAGCCAAACACCAGCACTGTTTTAGAGCTGGCCATAGCACGACCTCAGCCCTATGTGAGCTCACGACCACCATAGCTGCAGGCCTAAACAGCGTGAGACCCCACGAAAGGTCCATCCTTGTAGCCCTCAACCTGTCAAAGGCCTTTGACATGGTCAGCCATTCCATCCTGCTACCAGACCTTCACCTAAGCAGCCTTCCCAACCACATCAAGAGGTGGCTATCAATCCACCTCTCCGGAAGGCAAGCTAAAGTGGATTTCAGTGGAAAGCAGTCTCAGACTCGCATAGTTAAACTTCACCCAAAAAATTGGTATCAATATCAATTTGATACGCGTTGTCTCAAATTGAAACGAAAACCCAGTATCTATTTTTTGGTATCAATATAATCCCAAAGAGTATCAAATTGATATTTTGGTTATTAATTTATACTTAGAATATTTACTGTATCATTTTGAAACTGACATTTTTTATGACAGTTCAAAAATTTGAAAAGTCATATTTGTAAGCGAAAAGAGAGTGCCCAGCTGGCAACTCAGTAAGCGCTTGACGATTTGCGTTTTAATTTTAGTGCAAACACCTCGGTAATTCGCTAAAAGGAAAAGCTATGTTAAACAATCCCCCAGACGACGAGTAAAAGACTAACCTAATGTGTTTCAATATGGAGCACAATCTCAATATTTACAAGGTGAGCTAAAAATTATATTTTAATTTTTTTTTGCACACATTTGTAAAATAACAAATAAAACTTTTTAGAGAGGACGTATCCACGCTGATTCTGCGATATCCAAGATGATCGAAATTAAGTCAGCTGCAGACAATGACTTCTGAGGAAACAAGGTTTCCCATAGTCATAAAATACATATGTAAGAATGCAAAATAAAAGTAATCAGTTTCTAAATGTTTATGATTTAATCTTAATGGCAGTTTGCAGAATTCTGCAGAAAAAAATATTAAATTAAGTAAAGCTAGTATCAAAATGATTCCAAAATTTGACTTTTTAAATGTCAAAATGATAATTGCTAGTATCAAATTGATACTTAAGTATTAATACAAAACAGTGTCAGCCTGATACTAGTTAGTATCAACTTGATATCTTCGAAATATCGTTTTAATACTTTCGAAAATATCAACTTGATACTTGGAGCATTAAAGAATATTTGATACTCAATAGTTTCAAATTGATGACTAAATAGTGTCATTTTGATGACTACGTTTTTTTGGGTGTAGGAGTGCTCCAAGGCGGAGTCTTTTCGCCAGTTAAATATACATTGGAGGAAAACCACAACCGCCCCTGAAAGTAAGGCTGGTAACATACCTGTACTATTAAATCTACATGCAGATATGTTTAGCAAATAGAAGATAGAATCAAGGCCCTACCTCCCTATCCTGGCAGAATTCCTTGCGAACAGGAACCTTAGCCTGTCGGCCATAAAATCTTCGGCGACTCTCCTTACAACCATTTATTCTAAGAATCTTGGTGACACCTTTGACCTGGGAAGTCATAAAGTCAAAAGCAGGTGCCCTGGGGGAAGGAAAAGGAGACGATCTCGACCACCTATGATCAACTATGATAAGTAACACAAAATGGCGAAACCTCCGGCTAGCCCAAAACGCTGCGCTGCGGAGTAGCTACGGGCTGTCAATTGATGGCTCATTTGGAACTCCTCAATGAACTCCTCACCCAACAATACCTTATGGGATGCCACTTAATGTCACACCCAAACCACGACTGCACCATGGAATGGATTTCAAGGAGACCCAAAGCAGTGCATTATGATCTGAGGACGAATCTCCCCAAGGTGAGACAACTTTTGGGAAATGGCTTGGTGACAGCAACCATATCCGCTGAGGCATGAATGCCCTGACCACTTGAGACCAAACACCTCTTCGAGTGTCCTATAAACCCCACCGATCTCACGCCCCTAGATTTATGGTCCCACCCAGTAGTGGTAGCTTCCTTCCTCGACCAGAGACCTGCAACAAGCCTCTAATGTTCAATCACACTCGTGCGTTTACTTGGCTTGGTAGGGCTCGTCGCCTTGGTTCGATACACTCGAAATGTTTGCAAGCACATTGAGTCAGAACGAGCAATCTCTTTGCTTCGCACGAGTAATAATATGAACCAGCTTTTCATAACATGAGTCATAATAAGCCTTTTGCCAGCAATGGCCAAGCTTTTTCGACACTTTACTCGAGCTTTACTGCTGGTTGACGACGAGCTTCGACAAGCCTATTATGATATTGTTGTTGTGTTTTGAAATCTTCAAACAACACACATGCCACAAGGAGGGGGTTTTTTCTTTGATCGTAACAGCTCGCAGCAGATCTTTGACTTTGGCATCAAATACTCGCGTTGACTCGCGGCTACGAAGCTACGAGTAATCGCGAGTATTTGTACTCCAGATGGCTCGCAGTAGAACTTAGATTTTAGCAACAAGGTGCGTGCGACAAGGTGCCTGATTATAAGTACGGGCAACACTCGAGTTTGACAAGCCTTTGGGCGCTGAGCAATTGTACTCGCGGCGGCTCGTTGCAATTCTCTGATATGTACATACGAAACTTCCCAGCCGTTACAAGATACAAAGCTCCACTTCCTGTCGCTCTTTTTTAAGGTCCTCGTGGTACAATATGTTATTGTGCTTAGGTCTAACTTCAACTAAAAAATTTCGGTTCTTAAGAACACTTTTGATTCTTTCAACCTAAGGTCCAAAGCAAAGGGTGTTTGATACTTCTAAAAATATAATTTTTTTCTCATATTTCCACAGCAAGCTCCCTTTATCATGCGCGATGAGACCGCACCTAAGGGCTACAAAGGCTACTGCATTGATCTGATCAATGAAATTGCCGCAATTGTACACTTTGACTATACGATCCAAGAAGTTGAAGATGGCAAATTCGGCAATATGGATGAAAAAGGCGAATGGAATGGAATTGTCAAGAAATTGATTGATAAACAGGCAGACATTGGCTTGGGCAGTATGTCTGTAATGGCCGAGCGTGAGATTGTTATAGATTTTACGGTACCCTACTATGATCTTGTTGGCATTACCATAATGATGCTTCGACCCAGTTCACCAAGTTCTTTATTCAAATTTCTCACAGTGCTGGAGACAAATGTATGGCTATGCATATTGGCTGCATATTTCTTTACCAGTTTTCTTATGTGGGTCTTTGATCGCTGGAGTCCGTATAGTTATCAAAATAATCGTGAAAAGTACAAGGATGATGAGGAGAAACGTGAGTTTAATTTGAAGGAATGCCTCTGGTTTTGTATGACCTCGCTGACGCCTCAGGGTGGCGGTGAAGCTCCAAAGAATCTATCTGGTCGTCTGGTGGCAGCCACTTGGTGGTTATTCGGGTAAGAAGACACTGATCAAAAAAAAAGCAAGAAGGAAAAAAAAGTTTGATGATCGTAAATTTTAATTCTTAATTCCCCTCTGCCGCAGCTTCATCATAATTGCCTCATACACCGCTAATTTGGCTGCCTTCTTGACTGTTTCCCGTTTGGACACACCCGTTGAAAGTTTGGATGATTTGGCCAAACAATATAAAATTCTCTATGCTCCGCTTAATGGTTCCTCGGCCATGACCTATTTTGAGCGTATGGCCAACATTGAGCAAATGTTTTATGAGATTTGGAAGGATTTATCACTAAATGATTCACTTACACCGCTGGAACGTTCCAAATTGGCTGTCTGGGATTATCCGGTTAGTGATAAATATACCAAAATGTGGCAAGCCATGCAGGAGGCCGAGCTACCGAGCACCCTGGACGATGCAGTGTCTCGTGTAAGAAACTCAACAACGGCCACGGGATTTGCTTTTCTGGGCGATGCCACCGATATACGTTACCTGCAGTTGACCAACTGTGATCTTCAGGTGGTCGGTGAGGAATTCTCGCGTAAACCCTATGCCATAGCCGTACAGCAGGGTTCCCACTTAAAGGATCAGTTTAATAATGCGTAAGTTGGCAGCCTTTTTTTTAACTTTCTTTCCATTTACAAATCTCAATTGCGATTTTCAGCATACTCACTCTGCTCAACAAGCGACAATTGGAGAAGCTAAAGGAGAAGTGGTGGAAGAATGATGAGACTCAGGCCACCTGCGATAAGCCCGAAGATCAATCCGATGGCATTTCTATACAGAATATTGGTGGTGTTTTCATAGTCATCTTTGTGGGCATTGGCATGGCGTGCATTACTTTAGTGTTTGAGTATTGGTGGTATCGTTATCGCAAGAATCCCCGCATTATTGATGTGACCGAGGCCCAAATGGAACAGCGTGCTAATGACAATCTCAAGGAGGGCAAACTGGCCGATGCCGTCATCATGGGTCATTCGGGAGAAAAGTTTGAGAAATCTAATGCGGCGCTGCGTCCACGTTTTAATCAATATCCGGCTACTTTTAAGCCACGTTTCTAAAAAAAAAAACACCCATTTTTGATATCAAGTAAAACGCACCCGAAGAATGTCTACGTCAATTTGCAACTTTTTGTGCACTTTTATTAAATACATAAATGTTTGGCAATTTGTGGGGATTATTATTTGGGAAAGGGCAAAAGGAAAACCTGGAAAAAGCTGGAAACATCAAAAGATTATTTGTAGAATCGTAAAAATGTTTGCGATAGTTTAAGGGGGGAAAACACTTTGCGGAAAAAAAAATTTTCGACTTTTTTTTTGCATATTTTTGTAGCTTGGATATTCAAAAATATCCCCCTAAAAGGATTTTCAAAAATTCGAAATAGTTTAGAAGATATAGTCCTTTTAATGACCCAAAGTGACCCGATTTGCCTAGCAACTGCAAACTTTAAACGCGTTTATCTCGAAACCACGTTTTTCAAACTGGTGGCCACGATTCAGAGGAAACCAGTGGACCGATTTTGCTCCGGAAGGGCTTATACGACGCAGAATTGTCGTCGCTATCGTTCAGCCCTCCAACTTTTGGATACCTATATTTTAAGTGTACTTTTTTTACACTACACAACAAAAAAAAGGCCAAAAAAATTTTTTGTTTTCAAATGTCCGCCATTTTGTCAAAAAAAATTTTCAATTTTTTTCGGAGGGGCCGAACGATAGCCACATCAGTTATAAACATAACTGCATTTTTTTTTTTTTCTAGATCATCCCAAGTGCTGCAACCATGGTCACCATGTGGGCAACTTTTTTTATTCATCATTTTTCGGAGGCCGATAACTTTCTGAACGGCCCTCATATTGACAAAAAAAAAATTTTGTATTTTCCTTTCATTCATTAACTATTTAATAAAAAAAACAAAAATAAAAAATCTCTTATTTTTTTTTTTCTGGAATTTTTTTAAAAACCATCTAATTTTGCTCATCGCAAAGTGTGTTCCCCCCTTAAGTCCCCTTAAATCATCGAAAATCATCTAGAATCACCACCACCATTGTTGCCCAGTCAATTTTTTCGAAGCTGCGATTTGTGGGTTCGAACCAAAGATCCATAAGTATCAATGGTTAATTTTCAGTTATTTTTGGTTAGAGGATTTTGGAATAAGTCAATTTTCAATTCATTTTATTGCATCCTTTTGATATTACATGTGTATGCTTCTAATATATATCGTAAGAGTTCAGGCTTAGGGACCTATTCTGCTATGTTATAGGTGTGGGATATATTATTGTTTTACATTTCATTACTTATTATAATATTTAGGGAAAAATTTAAAGAACAAAAAAACCCATCTTCTTAAGATAAAAACTTGTTTTTTGGAATAAGGTTTTAGTTGGAACGTTGGTTTATTAGAATAGTTTTCAGAAATTCCATTTCTTTGATCAGACAAAACAAAGGATAGACAGGATATCAAAATACTTAAAAGTTGAATTTAATCGGTTCTCTTTTAATATTCGGCCATAAAAGTAATCTTGGTTTTCTCAAGGATTCGTTTCCATTCATGTCTGCTACTGCCAGACCTTCGTTCTCATTGGCTATCGATTCAACGCTGTTGGCAATTAACTAGATATTGTTGCGAAAGCTTTTTTATTCATTGTCAATGGCATTTCCACAGCAAGAATAACTAAAACTGCCACTGCTTTCACAATTTTGGGCAATCGTTATTATACATATTTAGTTTGTAAAATCATAAGTATACAAAAGCTTGCTGATTTTTACCCGGTATATTTCAGTGTAAACACCTTTTCTGCCTTTATCTACCGGCAAGTGATACCAGCCTCAGTGTAAATTGTGTTCATCTAATTTAGAGACAAAATTTTTGCTTGTTGATTTCAAACTGAAACATAGCGCCCATCAGTATCAAATCGATAACGATAAGTTTTCCCCGCAACAAATCGATAGTGCTGTTGGCCTAGCTAAAATTTTGTTTGTGTTCTTGGACCAGTGCTGCCAGCTTAGCTATTTTCTCCATAAAATCTAGCAATTACTCGTTTACTCATTTTTGCCGGAGCCTGCTATTCTACTATCTGGGAATTCTTTTTTCAAACGTTTTTCCTCAGAAGATCTTTAAATTTATTAAAGCAAAAATTTGTACACATATTAAGGTAACTTTTAGCAGTAACTTTTCGTAAAAGAATTGTAAAATCAGGAAATTCATAGACGGTTTCTCGAAAACGGTTGAACCGATTGATCTCAAATTTTGACATAAGCTTCTAAAATGTATTGTTAAGAAATTTAACGAAGCTTTTTCCTCATCGATAATTTTTTTTTTTATTGAAGACCAATTAAGACCAAAAATTTTTGGCAAAAAATGTTTTTTTTTTTTTTGAAAAGCTGCTATTTTTTAAAAACATTCAATTTTTTTATATCTCTTCGATTATTATCCAGATTTTACAATACGTTTTTGAGGAAATACGTTTGTTTTTTTAATTGTGGATGATCCATTTTTGATTTTCCTGGAGATCAGCTATAGCGGCTTTCCCAATGATAATTTTTACAAATAAAAAGTGTTAAAATACAAATAAAAGTTTCCTTAATATGTGTAAAAATGTTTTCCCTTATAAATTAAATGGTATTGTTAGAAAAAAAATTTTTTAAAAATTTTTAAAATGTTTTTTTTTTTGTAATTAGATTCGGGATAGCTCGGACTCCAAAAAAAGGGAGATAGTGAACTTATAGCGGGATTTTATCATTTCTTAAGAATTTGTTACTCTTAGCACCTTGAAAAGTGTTTTTGGATAAAAAATTCGAAAATAATTCCTTTGAGAGACCGCGAATTATGAAGAATAATCATGCAAAAAATTTGCGGTGGTCATTAATGATTTGCAGACCTCATTCAAAGTTTTCATAATTTTTTACATGTATGTGTTGAATTTCAGTCCGAAAACGACAGTTTTTTTAAGTTTTCATCTTAGCTATTTTCTTAGAAGTTTTTTTTATATTTAGCTATTTCTAGCAAATTGAAAATCTGAACATCTTTTAAAATCTAACGGAGGTGACACGGAAATCTCTAGTGATTTTAGTATAAACGCTTATATTTCAAACTAAAACTGCTTGCCTTTATATGTGGAGTGTCTCCAAAATGCTAGGCTATTAGATTAGTTGAGAAAAGTTGAGCGAATTGAAACCAACTGTTGAATGCCAAGTATATTTAGGTAGTAGGTCCAAATCGCTTAACATTCAGCATCTGATCTAGCAACCGAAGATATACTTGTCAACTTACATATAAAGGTAACGAATTTAAAATTGAAATGCCAACGTTTATACGAAAATCACTAGAGATTTCTGTGTCACCGCCGTAAAATGGAAGTCTCTTAAGGGAGAATTGTTGCACTGTCAAATTAGCTAGAGGAAGAAGAAAAAAATAGCTAGAATTGTAGGATCTGACAGAAATTAATAGCTAGATCTACTTGTGGGAAAATAGCTAAGTTGGCAACACTGCTTGGACACAACACGTGCGGTTGTTTTTTGTTTTTTTCGGCTATAATTTAACAATTATATATTAGTTACAATGCCGGGTGCAGTCAAACAGCCTTTGCTGTACATGGAGGAGTACAAAGTCAAGCAGGATCCGCAAGATTATGGCCTGGCCGACGAGGTGTTTAACATAGAGGTGTTTAAAGAGAAACTTAAGATAGCCATTGTCAGGTAGGAGACGCCTTGGGGGAAATCTCTAAACCCACAACAATAATCCTTCTACTCTCTAATAGAAACGATGAGGAGGGCCTTGAATTCGATTTGATTGGCGTGTATCCAGCCATAGCGAACGCCTTTCGTCGCCTCATGCTCAGCGAGGTGCCCAGCATGGCCATTGAGAAGGTGTACATCTACAACAACACTTCCATTATACAAGATGAAGTGCTGGCCCATCGCATGGGTCTGCTACCGCTCAAAGCAGATCCTCGCTTATTTGCCTACCGCAGCGCTGAAACCCCCGAGCAGGGCACCGAACAGGATACTTTGGAATATGAACTAAAGGTCAAGTGCACACGCCGCAAGGATGCAGGCAAAGATCAGTCCAGCTTCGATGAGATCTATAAAAATCACAAGGTGTACTCCGGACACTTGAAATGGCTGCCCAAGGGCAAGCAGTCGCAGATCTATAGCGAGAGCAGTGTGGCCTGCATACATGAGGATATACTGATTGCCCAGCTGAGACCGGGACATGAGCTGGACTTGCGTCTGGTGGCCGTCAAGGGTCTGGGAAGTGATCATGCCAAGTTCTCACCAGTGGCCACTGCCTACTATCGCCTGCTGCCGCAAATTAAACTAAATCGTGAGATTTCTGGCAAGGATGCGTACCTCTTGCAGAGCTGCTTCTCACCCGGGGTGATAGGCATCGATGAGAATGAGTGTGCCTATGTGAAGGATGCACGCTATGATAGTTGCAGTCGAAATGTGCATCGATATCCACATCTGGCAGAGGCAGTGACCTTGGCGCGAGTAAGAGATCATTATATATTTACGGTGGAGTCGGTGGGAGCTCTGAAACCGGAGGTCATATTTCTGGAAGCTGTTAAAGTTTTGAGAAAGAAATGTCGCTCGTTTATAGATGAAATCGAGGCGGAGTAGATTTTAATAAAACTTTTAAGAACTGCGTTTGTTAAGGAATTCCTTTTGGCGTTTCAAAATCTTTAGGCGAAATTCGGTGAGCACCGCCTGAAGACGTTCTTGACACATCAAAGCATCCTCCAGCTCCATGTGATTAAGCTGCAGAGACACGCTCTTGCCAAAGAGATCAAATTCGCTCATAACATGATCTTCCTCGTTGTGGTTGGTGCTGCTGGTGGTGGTGGTGGTGGTGGTGTTGGCGGCCTCCTCGTGAAGTTCCTCTGGGCTCGAAATGATTTCCTGTTTAAGTACCAAAGGTTTGACTGGTTTCGGCTGTGGATCCTGCTCCTCCTGCTGCTCCTGTTCTTCCTCCAACTCCTCTTCATACTCGTAGGTTTCATCCTCTTGGCTTATTAGAGTCTCCAATATAGAATCATCATTGGACAAAAACTCTTCCTCCAATTTGGGCAAACTTTTGGCTTTTGGCTTGGCTTTGCTGGTGACCTTTTCTCTTTTGAATAGCGGCAATGCCGGCTCCTCCAATACGTTCGCTTGTGATTTTTCCTTTGCAGTAAATTGCTATAAATAAATTTAGAAAAATTTTAGAAAATTCTCAAACATACATTGATTAGGCCTCAATCAAGCTATCCCAAGTACAAATCTGTACCTAAACAACCAAGTTATAACTTCAGGTACCGTTTTTTAAGGGTTTATTAAAAATTAACTAACACAAAAACTAAAAGTGATATTAACAAGCGGTTTTTTAAACGATAGGATGACCAAAAATCAAAAACATAGACCCATATTTCACATGATGTTTTGAGAACGGATTATTTGAAAGTAAAAATGAAAGCGGGGGTTTGTTAAGAACTAATGAGTTTATGGTGTGAGCTGGGAAATTCAGAATCGCTCAAAACACAACTAAGTTATGGGGTTTCAAAGTCAAAATTTCAAAACTCGAGTTTTTTGTACCCCTTTCATTGGACCTAACTCCGTTATTTATTCACCGATCCCAAATATTCTAATTCACATCATAACGATGGGTATTTGGAGTAATTTTATCGCTCAACATTTTCAAAAAAATGATTTCGAGAGAATCGCCTTTAAAGTTTCAATAACTGTTTTCGATAAAAAAAATTATTTTCAATAAATTTCAAACATGGATTTGATGCATTTGGGTGTTAGCTTTCACTAAGAAAAAAGTTATCAAAATTAGTTTTGCTGAAGGTTTACAGTACCCTTAAAAATTATTTTCTAAGACATAGTGAAAAATTCTCCCTCTCTCTCTCTCTCGCTCTCACCTGTATGTAAAACTCATTGCACTGCAAACTGTCCTGATGCTTTTTTGTGCTGTGATGCTGCTTGATCGAAGCAAATCTGGCCAGCACATTCACATCACAGATCTTGCAGTAAGCCGAATATCCATCACGTCCAGACTGTAGCCAGGGTGCACAAAATGGAAATTGTTCCCATTCGCTTCTGTACTTCTGATGGTACAGCCGCTTTACCTTTGTGTTGTTTTGTGGCATTGCCATTTTGTTACCATGACTTTTGTTGTTCATGTTCCTGTGCGTCGCCTGCTTAACCGTTGAGCGGTACATTCAAAAATTAACTTTTAAACAGTCGGATTTTTTGTATTTTTAGTATTTTTATAGAAATTGGTATAAAAAATTTCGCTGTATAACCGTATAGCGGGAAGTGGAAAAATACTGAATAGCTGTATATAAAGCAGAACTTAGGAATGGTTCATAGGCAGTGTTGCCTATTTAACTACTTTTCCGCTAGAACTAGCTTTTTTCAGTTTGGCCATTTTTGTAGTGGTTTAATTGGATGGTTTGAAGCTGGGAGAATGTCCAACTTCATTGTACCAGGCCACACAGCAATTTTCTGATTCTTAGCTTAAGGGGGTATTGCTGCTTGGCAACATTTTTTTTTTTGGTTTCTTTTTTTTTGCATATTTTTATAGCCTACATATTTGAGAAAATCTTCCTAGAAGGAATTTTTGAAATTCGAAATAAATTAGAAGATATAGCCCTTTTAATGACCCAAAGGGACCCGATTTGCCTAGCAACTGTCAATTTTAAACGCGTTTATCTCGAAACCACTTTTTCGAGCTGGCCGCACTGATTGCGCCCGTAGTTCTGAACCGATTTTAATGAAACAAAGTGCAATCGACGCACCATTATGGCCCCTATTTTTTTAAAAAAATTGCCCAAAATCGATATTTCATTTTTCACTGGCCGCCATTTTGTAAAAAAATCGCAAAATTATGATTGAAATAGGGGCCCGAATTACATCTGTACTGAATCTAACGCCGTTAACTTTTGCCATTTCAAATGATCCGAAGTGGAGTTATCCGTGCCGCCAGGTACCTTTTTCGACGCCAACTTTGAGGCCGACAACTTTTGGAACAGCCCTCGTACAAGGAAAAATTTTTTATTTAATTCAATATGTTCTTAATATAATAAAAAAAATTTAATAACTATTTCGTTTTCATAATTTTTTTTAAAAAGGTCCAACAGCCTCCCAGCATTCCCCCTTTAAAACCTCTGAGATATTGCCAAGCTTCGAAACCGGCGAACCAGTAAAATTTTCAGTCCACATTTCAACCTCAGACAAATTTCCTCGTAGCTTAAATAAGTTCTGAGATACGGCTCTGAACCACTTTTGAACAGGTTCGAAACCGGTTCTGAAACATTACAATATCCAACTCCACAATACCAACCTTAATAAAAAAAATTTAAATTTCATAGCTTGAATAGCTCAGAGATATGGCTCTGAACCACTTTTGAACCGGTTCGCAGGTTCAAAAGGTGAGTGAGGTGACTGGGTGAGTTTTGCTTAGTAGGCTTTGAATGTCCGTTGTGATTGCAGCTTCTCAACGTTCAGCTTTCGGCGTGTGTTAGACAGTGCGGCATGTGCCACACTGAGCCGTGTGCGAACTTTGGCTGGAACAAGGTAGTATTCCGAGTCAATATTGTAAAAATAAGAGCATCTTCCAATAGGGTGACTTCTTTTGGCCCACCTTGTACTTTGTAAAAATCCAGAATTTCCGTTTTCCGCAGTTTTCGTATCTTCCCTGCAGTTGGACTTTGAAAAAAGCCAGATTTGACGGAAAAAAAAGCTGTTCTGGCAACACTATCGATCAGTGAGACCACACTTGACTATTTTTCTATGTTGACAACAAATCCCTCCCCTTCAACTCCAATCATTCAACCAAAATTTTCATTCGTAAACATTCACAAAAGTCTATATAGCTCCCAAAAACAAAATAATGGTCATTCCAAAGGAAGTACTCAGCGATTACAAAGAGCTGTACGAGAAGGCCATCAAGCTGGTGGAGGAGGAGAGTCGTCAAGACCCGCCCACTGAGCCATTTCGTTCGCATTACAAAGCCCGCGATGTACTGAAGGATTTGAAAAAGCAACTGGAGGACCAGTTGTGGTCTCTCAAGGCCAGCGAGGAGGATGGAGGCCCGGATGAGTTATGCTACAAGTCAATAACCGCCTTTGTGTGCCGCGATCTGGGACGGATTTATGTGTACACAGAAGAGCCGGCCGAGGGGGAGCAACTGCTCAGACGTTGCCTGGAGTTGATAGACACGGATAAGCTAAGTAGTGAGGGTATCATACCCTATGTGGGAGCCATCAATGAATTGAGTTTGGTAATGGCCACCAGGCAGCTGTATAAGCGGGCCAAGGATTTGCTTTTAGAGGCGGATAAGACGTACGAGACGTTCAAGGCCAGCGGCAAAGTGGCCTTAAGCATAGATGATGTGTTTAGTGGGTCAGCCGGAGGTGAAGTGGCGGGAAGTGGTCCTAAGGAAATGGAAGGATTGTACACGCTGTGTTGCTTCTATTTGGCCCAAATGTATGGACATTTAGAAGAGAACGAGAAATCTGCCGAATACTGTCATCGCACCCTGCACCGTCAACTGGAGCATAAGTCCTATGATGCCATAGATTTTGCCTTGAATACGGCCACCCTGTCGCAGTATTATATAGGAGAGGAGCGGTTCAAGGAGGCGCGACATCATTTGGCAGCAGCTACCCACATCATGGCGGAGCATGAGGCTACAATGATCAAACCCGAAATGTCGGAACAACAGCGTCAGGATGTAATGGAGACGTTCAAGCATCGACATGCCGATGTGGCCAGATGTTGGGTCAAATATGGTCTCTTCCTGCTGCAAACATCCAAAGATCGTTTGCTACGCGACGACGAGGAAGAAGCTCAGCGAGTGGCAGCCAAAGCCCTGAAGAATCTAAAACTCTCGCAAGAGGATTATCGTTTTGCGGGACTAGATCTGAGTGCGGGTGAGAATCGCATACCCTGCGACTATTGTCTCACCTTTGACGATGCCAAATTAGTGTTTCATTTCGTTAACGAATGGCTGGATGTGGCCAAGGACTACTACAAAGCAGAGACAGAGGCTACCGAGTATGCCAAGATCATACAAGACTATGCCGAGGCTTATGAGCTAATCGCTTTCTTTGAGGAGAATCCCGATAATCAGGCCAAGATGCAAAAGAAGAGAGCCAAGTATCTGGAAGATTTACTCGAACTGCTGGATCATGTTTTCTATTTGAAAATCTGTCGAGAATGTTGGTACGGAGCAGGCACCGCTCATGCAGCTGTGCTGGATGTACGTCTAGATATTATCAAATCCAAGAATACCCCCTCACCGGATGAAATTAAAAAAGTAAACCAAAGCTGTTCCAAGGCCATCAAAAACTTTGAAAGTTATGTGAAATCTTACCTGAAAGCCGGCGGAGGTGAGGAATGGCTGCCCAATATGGATGTAGAAGAGAAGCGTTTGATGCTCTATGCACACTTCCATATAGGCAGACTCTACTACAAACTGATCAGTGCCCATCCGCTGCAGCAATTGGAGCATTTAAACAAATGCCTGATCTATTACAATCGCTTCAATGTGGGCTGCCAGCAGCATGAGGAGGCGGCTCAGCCCTTGCAGGGAGAAGTTGGTGTGGTGCGCGAAATGTTACAGCTGCTGCCACTTAAAATAGAAACTGTTAAAGCCAGATTGGGTTAAAAATTAAGGCCATCCCTGTGTTAAAAACAAACTTTATTTAGTTTAATAAATCCAAAAGTTAAACACCCTAAAAGGGCAAACCAGAACCAGTTGGCTTCTTGCTTGCTATGCGCACCGACATGGGGGACTGGCAGTTGGGTGGCTTATACTGTCGCCTCCTTAGCAATTCCCTTTGTATATTACTACACAACTTGCGCACCGGCACGGCCGTAATACCATCTAGTAAATTCTCACGGGCATGTTTCAACGTGCTCTCTATTAGTAACTCTACGCTTATGGCACGTGGATCTACCATGGGCTCACGTTCAAGCACATCTACTATGATACGTAAGGTCTCATCCGATTGAAACTCCTCCAGCGGCAACACTTCGATTAGCTCCTTAAACATATGCGACACAATGAAATGTGTACGATTCACCACATCCACCGTATCACCCTGATGAGCATGCGCACACAGTGAATCTTTGGCATGCTCAAATATGCCGGAAATAAGATCTTCCGTATTCACATCGGAACGTTCGTAATCAAAGACGGCCACCACCTCGTTGAATAGCTTGCGCAGTTCATCGGCACTGATGTGAATGAAATACTTTTTCGGTACAATCGTTTGCAAATGCTCCGTAATGCATTCCGCTATGCGATCCGTGTAACGTCCCTGTAAATAGTAAAAAAAAAAGGGAAATCGGTTAAAAAAAGGTGTGAATGTGGCTAACACTCCCGGGGCCCTGATGTGAAACATGTTGTACACTCCTTGTCACTTGAATAGGACACCCTGTACACTCTTTCTTCAATTGCTTATAGCTCAAAAGCGAAATGATAAAATAACGGAATTTTTGCACGTTCTCTTTGTGCAACTATTTATCACTCTCAGCAACAAGCTGCAAGTTCTGGAAAACAGCCGTTATATTAATTTCTTGCTTTATGCTAGAATTCGCTTGAAATTGAGTCAATATTTTTGTGTCACTTGAATAGAACGTGCGTTTAGTCTGATCGTTTACTTTCGCGCGTGCTCATGCTGATTCGCTGATTTAACTTTTTTTGTGATTTTCGACGATTGTCTTTAAAATAAAATTAAAATGGGTCGCGGAAAAGCCTTATCTGAGGAGGAAAAAGGAAAAATAAAGGCATACAAGGACTCTGGCCTATCAATTGCAAAAATTGCAAAAAAAATCAACAGGAGCCGACATGTTATATCGGGATTTTTACAAAATGAGTCAGAATATGGAAAAAACATGAAAGGCCGCACGCACAGTGTGCTTACCGAATCGGAAAGACGCCTCATACTAAGAAAAGCTTCAAATTCTCACGACTCCGTGGTGAAGATTCGTGAAAAATGCGATGTAAATGCTAGCCTATCCACTGTTCATCGCGTCATTTCTAAGGCTGAACACCTAAAGAGGTTAAAAATAAAGAAGAAGCCTCCCCTTAACCCGGCAAGAAAAGCGCAACGCCTCAATTTTTGTCGCGAGCATGTGACCTGGACCTCGCAGTGGCATAGCGTGGTCTTCTCAGGTGAAAAAAAGTTTAATTTAGAAGGCCCAGATGGCTATAGTTATTATTTCCATGATCTGCGCAAGGAACCCCATTATTTGGATCGTCTGCATAGCCGAGCTGGAGGTGTTATGGTGTGGGGGGCCATTTCCTTCTATGGCACCTGCAAACTAAAATTTTTGTCAACAACGATGAATGCGGTGTGCTACAAGGAAATATTAAAAGAGGCGTTTCCATATTTTCACAACCTTTTTGGGCCTCTGCCATGGATATATCAACATGATAACGCGCCGATACATACTGCTCGGGTTGTTAAATCTCATATACAGAGCCAAAATGTGGAACTTTTAAGCTGGCCGCCCTACTCACCCAATTTAAATATAATAGAAAATGTTTGGGGATGGCTGACACGTGAAATCTATGGCTCAGGAAAGCAATATTCGAGTGTTCCCGAACTTATAAAAGCAGTTGAATTAGCTTGGGACTCGATTTCATTAAATTACTTGGCCAGCTTGTATCAATCCCTTCCAAACCGGATGACTGAAGTTTTGGAACGGCAAAGTGGCTCGACGCATTATTAAACATATTTTTTTTTCTTCTAAATTACATCGATGCCCTATATATAAGTTATATTTATGTTAAAAATAATCTGAGATCTCTGAAATGCTTTTTTTGTTTAAGTGTCCTATTCAAGTGACGCAATATTTGAGCCCCTAAATTGGACGGATTATGTTTAAAATTTTTTTGTTAATAGTTAAGGCTGTACCATGAATTCCAGCTGGTTAAGACAATGCAATTAAATTATCTTTAACTTAAAAAAAAAATTAAGTCTCTACCATCATTGGTTTGGGAGCAGTGGGCGATCGAAAACACACTTAGGGGGTGACCTATTCAAGTGACGAGGAGTGTATATGGTCCGCCTTTCACATTCTTGCGTTTGTGCGTTACTTAATACTCCATACTTTGTGTTTGTGTTGTGCCTGGCTTATACCCACCTGAAAGTTATAGGCCGCCTGGCATAGATACAACGAAGATCGTTGAGCAAACTTACGCACATTCTCGGCGCTCGTCTGACGACCAAAGAAGCGATTGAAGCTCTTTTGGACAATGGTGTGAACGCGATCCAAAATGAAATCATCCGGCATGGGTGGCAGCATAAAGGTATCCACATTTAAGATGCTGGGACATACAAAGGCCTCATCGTTGGGCATCAGTTCGGTAGTAGTAACGGGAGGTGGTTCCATGGGATCCATTTCTGGTTCATTGTTAATTTGCAGTGGTTTGGATTTTAGACGTAAAGCACAGATCTCGCGTTCCAGGCACTGTAGTAAATGATCAAATTTAGTTTTATCTTTTTTTTTTTTGCATACCAACTTACCTCGATTTGATCCAACAGTTGCTTATCAATGCTTCGCAACTTTTCAATATCGTATGAGAGATTGAGCACCTGTGGCCTGGTCCATTTGGCATAGTTACGCTCTTGTGTATCCAGTACAACATCCAAAATATTCTTCTCTTCACGCAGTACGGTGAGTATGTTGAGCTTTTCGGTATTGTTTTGTGTTTCCTGTATCAGTTCCTCCTCACAGCGGGACAGTTCACGCTGAGACATAAGTAAACTTGTAAGGACTACTTAGTTGTTTTTTTTTTTCAAGTGACTCACCTGTCTCTCTAGCAGTTCCTTTTCCAATGCCCTCAATTCCTCTTCGGCAGTGGATTCTAGATCAAAAATATAACGTCGCAAAACCTCTTCCTCCAATTCATCCAGATTAATGATGAGACCAAATTTTTTGGTCATTGCCTGCTTAATTTCTTCCTCCAATCTAGTGATCTCATAGCGCATAAATTTAATATCCTTATTCATGCGACGCAGATGAACAATATTAATGCGATGCCAACGTCTTGTGGCTAAAGTCTCATCGTTAAGCTTATCCACGCGACGTCTCAGCTCCAACAGCATATCGGCATCGAAGAGTATGGCCTTGGACAGATCACGATAGTCATCACCTTCATAGAAATGCTGCAGTTGATCCATGCGTAAGATAGCGCTTAGTTGTACCTTGTTGACTTCCTGCTGTCGCTTGCGCTAAAGAGGGGTCAGAGTGGTTAGTAATGCATGTGAAAATCTCACCAGAGTTGTGTACAAATTAGAATGTCTCGAGTAGCTTGCAGAGTAAATGCTGAGAGCGCTGAGATTTTGATCCTTTACAGATTTAAACATTCCCAAAATATATCATAGACGACCTCAAACATAAAAAATAGGGGAAAGTTAACTTCGGCTCGGCCGAAGTTTTGTATACCCTTGCAGCTTCCATTGAAAACAAAAAAGTTTTTCTAACTAAGACTACTTTTTGGACCTTACTTTTCTATCGGATCTATACTATATAGATGTCTGATTTCGACCAAACTTGGTGAAATCTTGGAAAAGCATAATACACTGTTAATTACGAGGCGTTAATTTGAAGGCGATCCCATTTAAAACTAAAAAGTTTTTCTCCCCCGAACTTCTTTTTCGACCGATCATTCATACTGCAGTTATATGCTATAGTTATCCGATTTTGATAAAACCTTGTAGAAATATGTTAAAGTATATGAAATAAGAATATGCCAATAAAAAGGACGTTTTCATTAAAAACAAAAAAGTTTTTCTCACTAGAACTAGTTTTTCGACCGATCGTTCCTATGGGAGCTATATGTTATAGTCATCCGATTTCGACCCAACTTTGTAGAATTGTGTAAAAGTATAGAAAATAAGTGTATGCCAATGATAAGGACGTTTTCATTAAAAACAAAAAAGTTTTTCTCACTAGAACTAGTTTTTCGACCGATCGTTCCTATGGGAGCTATATGTTATAGTCATCCGATTTCGACCCAACTTTGTAGAATTGTGTAAAAGTATAGAAAATAAGTGTATGCCAATGATAAGGACGTTTTCATTAAAAACAAAAAGTTTTTCTCACTAGAACTAGTTTTTCGACCGATCGTTCCTATGGGAGCTATATGTTATAGTCATCCGATTTCGACCCAACTTTGTAGAATTGTGTAAAAGTATATAAAATAAGTGTATGCCAATGATAAGGACGTTTTCATTAAAAACAAAAAGTTTTTCTCACTAGAACTAGTTTTTCGACCGATCGTTCCTATGGGAGCTATATGCTATAGTCATCCGATTTCGACCAAACTTAGTGAAATAATGGGAAAGGATAGTAAACTAGGAAATACGTACTTTGGAGGCGTTTCCATTAAAAACAAAAAGTTTTTCTCACTAAAACTAGTTTTTTGACCGATCGTTCCTATGGCAGCTATATGCTATAGTCATCCGATCCGGCCGGTTTGGTGAGGATAGCTTTAAAACTGACGGAGGAGTTAGCATAGAAACAGACAGACGGACGGACAAGGCTAAATCAACTCAGCTCGTCATGCTGATCAAGAATATATATACTTTATGTGGTCGGCGTTACAAACATCCGCACAATTTTATAATACCCTTTGCAAGGGTATAAAAAGGACAGATCCATTTGGACTTAATATCTTTTTTTGATATTATCCTTTTTTCATATCGAATTGACAATTTTCAGCTCCTTTGGATGAAAATCTAAGATCAATTTAACATTTAATGGATTTTTGAATATCCAGAAAAAGGATACCAAATGGATACCAAATCCAATGGATCATCCACAAATATCCCTTTTTTTCTCTATGCACTTAAGTATATGTATAACTTGCTCTACCTACCCTAAACTCCAGTAGCGTGTTCTTCTCAAGTTGATAAACCTCTTCATGATACTTCATCTGCTTTTGCATTTCAGCTATTTCCTTCCGTTTATTCTCCACATCTCGTTGATATTCCTGCACAGCACGTTCCAAATCATGACGATCGGCCCGCATGGAGAAGGCCAATTCATAAAGTGCACGCTCTAAACCACTGGGACACGTAGACTCATCCAGTCGTATCGTAGTCACATCTAAGGAATCCAAACTTTTGGCATCGGCACCCCCATCCTCACTGGAGGACGATGATTCTGAAGACGAAGAGGAGGACTCATCATCACCTCTGATCCGCTTAGGTGGACGCCATTTCTTTTTGAAAATGCGTCGTAGAAAATCATAAAATTTATGACCCTTTGCAGTGCTCGTAAAGGTCAACTGAAGTGCCGCAATTTGTTCATTCAGTTTATCAATATTTTTACGTAATTCATCCAACTGACGATTGGTGGCATTGATCACCGTCTGCAGCTCATTGCGGGTACTCATGGCCCGATTGGCATTACTTAGTAGCTGATTTTCAATCTCCTCGCTATCGCGTAGTATATACAACTCCTGGTTGAGACTAATTAGAAACGAGGCCATAAATTCGGCATCCAATTTAACATGAAATCGTCGCGCCTGCAACATTTCCAAATCCTTATCAAATTGGCGTATCTCCTCATTCACTTCGGTGCTAATGCACGACTGTTCAAAGAGCATCATGCGTTGCCAACGATGACGCATTTCCACCAACATGGGTGCATTGTCATTTGCATCCAGCTCAAAATAGGCTGGATCCGTATGTGGCGGCAAATCCGTGATTTCCTGCAACAATTCGAGTGTCTGCAACACCCTTTTGATTTTGCCTACCTCCAAGGCCTTAAAGTTGGTCATCTCATGCAATTCGGGTAAGTCCAAGGCCGCCATACTGTACAGACTAATCGTATCTAGTGGTTCCTCCATTTGCTTGGAGGCAATGACCTCATCCACACTTTGTTCCAAATACAAAATATCATCTATATTCACACCACATCCCGGCTCGGAGTTTTCTATGAGATTTAGTTCGGGATATTCCAAATCCATATTCACCTCTTTGATGTCCGTTAAATGCATACGATCCTCGGCTGGTAAAAACTCATGTATGCGATCCAGGCGCTCTTTCTTTTTTCGTATAAACTCCATTAGATCCTTTTTGCGATCCCGCATGAGGATCACCGATTGATTGAATGAATCGATAAGCTCAAAGTGTCGCTCACGACACTCGACTATTTCGATATATTTATAGGTTAGAGTCTCTGACGACTTGGGTTCATAATCTGCACCAATTTTTAGCTTATAATCGCCCAGATTACGCATAGCCTCAGCAATCTGTGCATCATCGTCGGGATGATTACGATTCGGATCGGGTTTCTGACGCTCCAATTTGTCCCAGTCAAAAATGCGACGCACTTCATAGAGTTGTCGTTTGCGATAGCGCTGCAGTAGACGCATCATTTTCTTACTAAAACGTGGAGTAATATTTCGAGGATCGCGACCAAAGAAGAAAGTTTCCGGCGGCGGATCACCTATGGAATCCTCTTTATCCTCCGCGGCTACGAGATCGTGCAGGCTAGGTTTAAAGAAAAGATATATTAGCAGAAGTCAACAAATGAAATGGAAACTAGGCAAACTTAAAAGAGTTTTAAAAGTGAAAAAAATTAGTATGTTCAAAATTCGACCATCAGATATCTAGTACCACGACGTAGGTGTCCGTTACTTATGCCTTCTATAGGCAATACTAGTTGACAGATTTCTCTAAAAATATTTGAGAACTGCCAACTGGGACTGCCTCTGGCAGGCTTTCATACATGTATGGATGCAACTGAATGCAAGTTAATGCGTCCTGGGAGTGTTTCGACTTTCAACATGGAGTATCGATCCAGCAGAGCTACTAAACTGATTTGCAGTCAATCTCGTGGTATAGTCTAGAGATGAGCGTGGGACTGAACGAAAAACACTTTAAAGTGCGGACGAAGTTAGAAGTGAAAACTAATAAAAACGTTAAGAAATACAAATACTAGGTCAAAGTTATTGCAAAGTCAATATGAATAGGAAAAATGTTGTACCATGTTACAATGAAGATAGTCGGGCCTGTTCCGAATTCCGAAAACGAGTGAAATTGCCGCAAATCGAGTTGATTGCTGTTCCGAATTCCGCAAATCGACAAAGAATTGTCGTTTTCAAAACGTGCGCTGCAGAGTCAGCGGAATTAAAAGTAATTGCAAATTAAAGCATTAAACTACTTCCCCAATATGATAAACTAAACATTCGAAATTAGTTGAACATTTTTAAGATCTTTTAGCATCATTACTTAAACTGTTTTAAGTTTAATTATAATTTTACAGAATTTTTTTATAAACTTCTATAAAATATTGCATGAAAAACAAAACCGAGCGGCCGTGACCAAACCGAGCTGTTCTGAATTTCACTTTACTTTTTAGTCGATTTCGACCTTCAATCGGCGGCTGCTAGGGTTGCTGCATATGAATTTATTTAATCGGACTGCACTTTTTCTGTTTCACTTAGCTATGTCTAGCCATATTTGATATGACATATTCAAATGAAATATTTGAATACTGGTTTAGGTAAAAATAAATGGATTTAAAGAGTAAATAAGAGCTTTATAAATTTAAATTAGGGAGAAGATGACAACTCTGTCTGCTGACGATAAACAAACACGTGCGCAGTCCAGCCAGCCAGCTGTTTTCGAAACCGAGTTCGAAACGTAACCAAATCGTTCGGAATTGAGAACTTTTTGAAAACGTTCGGAATTCGGAACAGGCCTGAGTGTAAATTGTGGTAGTGTAAAGATTTCTGAAATAACACATGAATAACTGTAAAGAATGTACAGTACATACAGTTTAGGTTGTAGTGTTGGGTTGTTCATGAGTGAGTGAACAAAATTTAGTTGTTCCCTAAACTGAGCAAGTGAACATATTCTTCATTAGAGTTGTTCTTGTTCTGTGTTTCACTTGTTCAGTTGTTCTTGTTTACTCGCTCTTGTTCTGTGAGTTGTTCTTGTTCGGTCAGAGTTGTTCATTTGATCTTGTTCAGATGCTCTTGTTCTGTGAGTTGTTCAGTCAGAGTTGTTCACTTTCTCTTGTTTAGCTGCTCTTGTTCTGTGAGCTGTTCCGTCAGAGTTGTTCAGTGAGTTGTTCAGTGACTTGTTCCCTCAATTTGGTGACTCTTCAGCTGTTTTTTGTCCGCCAGCAACCATTCAGGCAACGTTCCGCAGTGTGACCAGCGACGAAGGATTAAAATTAGTTTGAATGATCGCTAATCGTCACAATGCCCAGGTGAAGAACTGGTGAACAATTGGATCAGCACAGATCCAACGAAACGGCTGAACAACTGATCATGTGAACAACTTGAGTGAGTTGACTTACTTTAAAAAAAAAACCAATGAACATGTTCAGTAAAATGTACAACATTTACCCAACACTAATAGGTTGCATAAGTCTTGTTAGCCATAAAAAGGCTAAAAAATAACAAATCTGCTGGCGCTGATGAGCTGCCTGCTGAATTGTTCAAGGCTGGCGGCGAGGAGCTGGTAAGGTGCATGCACCAACTCCTATGCAGAGTATGGTCCGAAGAAAGCATGCCCGAAGATTGGAATCTAAGTGTACTCTGTCCAATATTTAAAAAAGGAGACTCTGCGGTTTGCGCCAATTACCGCTGGATCAGTCTCCTTCCCATCGCATATAAGGTTCTATCATGCATCCTATGTGAACGTCTAAAGCCGAGAATAAGTGAACTGATTAAACCTTATCAGTGTGGCTTTAGACCTGGCAAATCCACCACGGACCAGATATTCACATTGCGACAAATCCTGGAGAAGACCCGAGAGAGAAATATCGACACCCACCACCTTTTTGTTGACTACAAAGCCGCCTTTGACAGGCCGATAAGGTCAAAGTTCTTTGAAGCCCTGTCTACCTTTGGTATTCCAGCAAAGTACGTTCGACTTTGCATGATGACGTTGAGAAGCACACAAAGCTCCGTCAAAATAGGTAAAGACCGCTCCGAGCCTTTCGATACCAAAAGAGGTTTTAGGCAGGGTGATACCTTATCGTGCGACTTCTTTAATCTGCTGATGGAGTACATACTACGCCAGTGCCCAAATGCTAACAGAACGGGCACCATCTTTACCAGAGATAACATGCTACTTGCATATGCCGATGATATTGATATCATCGGCAAAAGCGAATCTGTGGTAAAACGGGCGTTCTCAGAGATAGAGAAGCAGTCAAAACTTATGGGCTTAGCGGTAAATGAGGATAAGACGAAGTACCTACTATTAACGCGCAGTGAGTCTACGCTTGGACAATCTGTTGCAATGGGAGAATACAACTTCAAGGTTGTTAAGGAATTTGTCTACCTCGGAACGACGATAACCAGCGACAACAACACCAGTCTGGAAATCCGAAGAAGAATTACTCTTGCAAACCGATGTTATTACGGGCTCAATAAGGAGTTCAAGAGCAGAGACCTCTCTCGGAAAACGAAAATTGCGCTATACAAGTCGCTTATCATCCCAGTCCTGCTATACGGCGCAGAAGCATGGACAATGACAAAAAGAGGATGAGGCGGCAATTGGCGTGTTCGAGAGAAAAGTTCTTCGGAGGATTTATGGACCTCTAAACGTTGGCGGCGAATTTCGCATCCGAATGAATCGCGAACTGTATGAGCTCTATGGGGACACTGACCTAGTCAAGCGCTGGATAGGACATGTTACCCGTATGGATGATAACGCTCCAGCAAAGCGTGTGTACAATCGGCATGCGATCGAGTTGGGAGGCATTCCCCCGCAGGGTCGACCGAAGCGGAGATGGCGCGACCAGGTGCAGGGAGATATTGCGAAGCTGGGAGTGTCCTCCTGGTGGAATGTCGCTCGGGACAGAGGCGAGTAGCGGGCATTAGTAGCAGCGGCCGAGACCGTAAAACGGTTGTGATGGCCAAAGAAGAAGAAGATAAGGCTACAGAACGGCCAACTGGTATTAAACTGGTTGCAAATGGCTGCTGTCGGGGACAATTGATCTTTTCCTATGACATGCCAGCGTAAAATGGACGACTTCAATACATTGGGCGTGTTCACCAGCACACACCAATCATCTAACATAAATCAACAATCACAATAAAAGTGTTTGACTGCTGGTGAACGGTTTTTGATAGAATTTACAGTCAAACAAATTATCGATATTTTTTATTGGCGGAAGTTTTTGAACTTTTTGACCGCAAATAAGATAAATAATAAAATATGAATAACATCAAGTACAATCCATAACATTGGATGTGACTGTCGTCAAAAACGCCGATGTGGCGAAATTTCGACCTCTTCGGTGGCGACTTGGTTGTCTCTGGTTTGCCCAGATTGGCTACTTGTAAGCGAAGAGGAGAACGAAGAGTTTCATGCGGCCAGGTTTGAGAAATCAACTTGGGGGCCTTCTTGCAGCTCTATGATAGACTCGGAGGAAAGCTGTCTCCCAACCGATTTGGATGAGATGCAGAGCACGAACACTCGAGACCATTGTACAGATTGCGGGAGGACCCAAGATTATGCTGCCATCGTCTATGCATTGCACTGAGAGCTTAAATAGTGCACATGCTGCAGCAGGATTGGCCGTGTGCCGTTGAGGTGATCAATAAGTTCCAGCAGCAGCATATACCAAATGTCAGAGAAGATGTGCAGCTCTGGATCATGCTGGAGGTGCTGCAGGCCATACCGGAGCAGGCACAAATCATACACACCTCGGTGAAGCGAGTCATCTTTAGGGCAGACCTGGGCAAGCGGGTGCCCGTGGTGTGGCAGACATGTGAGACGTATTTAAAGCTGCAAATGGGACGCGGTGTGCGTGGGTGTGGGCACCTAGATTAAGAACATTGGCTACTCCATTAAGGGCTTTTTGCTATGTCGAAACGGTCACCTACTGATGAGAGGGACTCTCGTTTTGCCAACGTCCAAACTGCAAAAAGCAAAGACGATTCCTTGCACATTTTGTTTTAATTTCTACAAAATTAATTCTTTGTTTATTGCTGTCAGTTGTTTGCTATCGATAACAATCACAAATCAAATCAATCTAACAAAGAAATACTTTGATGGATTTACATCTAACACAATCACGAAAATTAGCAATCATGATTGCACATCACGCCCGTTCACCAGCACAATCTAACAAAAATTAGTCTTTTGAAGAAAAATAGGATAATTTTGGGGGAAAAAAAACAGGCCACACATTTGATTTTGAAAATGCAAGAGTATTGGACTTAGAACACAGATGGAAGACGAGGTTGACATTGGAATGCTGGCGAATTCAAGAGAATTCATGTTTTTATAAAATACAGACTTCCTGAGGAAGGCAATATAATTGCCGAAACGCTTTGGAGGAAACTGAGCCAAAAACAATGTTTTGACTGCAGTAAGGGAAGACAGCCGGAAAACAAACCCCAGAAAAAACAACAGAATTGTTTTCGGTAGAAACAATATTGTCGCTAGACGGCAAACCTAAACAAATTGAAAGCCGAAACAGAACCTATAACCGAAACATTCCTTTCGGGACTTATGGAAACCGGAACCGAAATTCGTTCGTATCCCTGTCTAAACTTTAAAAAGCACAAGAACCGCCCAAGGCTTGTATTCAATTAAAGACTTGTGAAGGACTACTTTTTGGAGTAGATTAATAAAAAATATCCATTCGATAGTGGTTTAAAACATGTTTCAAAGTTGGTTAGAGGCCTTAAATTTGGTCTATAACCGCTTAAGTATTTAAGCTATAAGTTTGAAAATTGTTTGTGAAAATTAAAAAAAATTGACAAAAGGGAAAAAATAAAAAATAATAATAAAATATTTGTGTATTTCGCAAAGGCCCTGATCACCTAAGAACTAATGAGTGATTTATCCTTAAGTTAAGTTAAGTCTTACACTTCTGGTTGTTCTGGAATACGTTGCTGGCTGCGTCTGCTGCTCAATGAAAAGTATTCAAAAATGTTATGTGATTAAGTGTACTTTACCCAACCAAACTTTCTACTAACTTACCCTTGATCCTGTTCTTGGCGCAAACGTTCTTCAATATCGTGTTTAATTTGCTTAAATTCCTCGCCCAAGGCTTGCAGACGAAATGAGGAAACGCCCTCTATTTTGTCTCTGTTTTAACCAATTTTGTTAATTGGCAGTCCCTTATAACCAACTTCTACTCACCTAATGGGCGCCACAGTGAAGGGTATATGATCGAGCTCCTTGAGAAAATGATTATACAATTTTGTATGCCCCACCTGAGCAAATTCCAAATCATAGGCCAAATCATCGCGTACATCATCCAGTTCGGCCTGAAGTTCCTCACGAATTTGTTGCGTTATACGCGGATCGAGCAACAAATCCTTATGTTGCATCCTTAAACCAGGTGGGAGCTCTTCATTCCGTTTAATGATCTTGAAATAATCATTTTGCAATAGTCCAATCTTTTCGAGTACATCCCGATCATGAGCTTCAGCGGCCAACTGTTGACGTCTCAGTTCAGCATTAATTTTCTCCTGCTCAAGAGACGGAGTCTCTGGATCGACTATATCATCGGCTATAGCCACTTCCTTGGGCAGTGGGGGTAGATTTCTCATTAGCTCATTTTTTATAATTTTCGGACCATTCCATTTGTACAGAAACACATTGCCATCGTGTCCAATGGTTATCATATGCTGACCATCATAGCTGCTTTGAATGCTGGGTATGATACCTTTAAAAGCATCGTGCATGGGATAAATGCGATACTCTGATAGATCGGTAAAGTTATCCATATTAAGGCGATTGATACGCAAGCGTCCATTTATAAGTCCAAAGAAGATGTATTCTTCTCTAAGTGGTAAAAAGAGATGGGGGAGTATAGAGATAAATTCTTTCAGCTTTATTGAATCTACTCACATAACACAATACGAATGTATTTCAGTATCATCTGCATCGGCTATGATGGTACATATAGAGGGTTCGGCAGCTCCAAACTCCAGCTCATAGATATATCCCGCATCAAAGCCACCCATGGACACCCAAATGGTATCCCTCTCTGTATAACGTAACCAGAGTATGGAATTGGGCACGATAGGTATATGCAATGGTTCCTCTTCTTCATCAGGTTCCGAATCAGCCAGTGCCGTTTCCATATCAATTTGTAGACCCGGATTGGCCTTCTTTAGTTTCTCAATTTCGTGCATTTTACGTTCCCTTTTCCGTTCCTTACGTTTCTTAGTTTTCTCCCGCCTTATATCCCGTCTTATGCGACTTTTCACCGAGACAAAGCGAGTGCGACGCATACGACTCTGCTCGGTCAGGTTGTAGCTCAAGTAGGTCTCCTCTTCGGTCACAGCGGTACGCACATTATACTCAACAACCTCACCATTTTTGCAGCCAATCAATACCAATTGAGGGTCCAGCTCATGCCAGTAGAAACAGTTCGGTACGGCTTTGAATTCTACAAAACCCAGTGGTACAAGTTGAACCAGTTTCCGTTCATTCCTGGTAAGCTGGTAGATGAACATGCTCTTATCGGCGGCGCCACTGAGCAGTAGGGTACTCTTTCGGTTGACGGTAAGACACGTAATGGGAGCCGTATGGGCCTTAAAGACCTGTACCAAATGCAAAGCCGGTCGTTGAGGTTGGCTTAGATCCAGAAAAAGTTGTCTCAGAATGCCATCTTCAAATCCGGCCACCAATTCCATGCCTTGCTCAGAGATCTGTGTATCAAACCAAAGCAAATCCACACCATTCGCCTGGAATTGTTTCTCCATCAGAAGACGCCTTTCAGCATAGTTATAGACAAAGATTTTACCACCCTCGGACAAGGCCAGAAAGTGGGGTGATACCGGAGACATTTGAGCCGACAAGACCTTTCCACCGATGCAGGAATACAACTGCTGTGGTTTCATTGGCACATCATAGGTATTGATATCACAAAACCATATGCCACCCTTGCCATCCTGGGCATAGTAGGTGAAATCCTTCTCATCGAAGGGTTTAATCTTTTGCATACATCGCAGTTCCACTTCCGCTATCTTAAATTCATAAATGGGATCAATTTCCACAAACAGATCATCTTCGGGTGGATCGGCCAGATCGACAGTCTCCCAGTACCAAACTCGCACATAACCATCCATGCCCACGGTGGTCACCTCTCCATTCTTCATGGTTATACGTGTTATGGGCGCCGTGTGACAAGGTTTACGTCCCTTGCGACATATTTCGAATTTGATCAAACCCGCCTCCCACAGCAACATATTACCCCAGTCACAGCCAGAGATGACATTCTCATCGGGTAGCATATACATGGCATATATATCACTGAAATCGGTTTTACCAAAACGTCCCAGATCTCCCTTCAATTTCAGACCCGTAAACGTATTTGCCATTTTCCAAAATTTTATGTGACTTAGACCCGAGGAGCACAGCAGTATGGGATTATGTACCGAAAAGTGCACAAATAATATATCATTCTGAAAGGATCTGGCTCTTAGTATAACCTCAGCTGACTCCCAACGCCAGATGGTTATGGTAAAATCCGGATGGCCGGCCTGTGAGACAAACAGTTCTCCCGTGGAGTTATAAGAACCGGCGGTAAAGCGTGCCTTGGCCGCATTTAACAATTTGACGCGCACCTCAAATGAGGGATATTCGTAGATAAAAACAGTGGGTTTAGGTCCATTCTCGGCCACCGTCAACAGACCCTCAAAGTCGGGATGTTCATTTTTCTAAATAAAGGGAAAGTCTTAGAAATAATGAGTTTTGTATTAAACCAGGGATGCAAACCAGTCTGTATTACTTTCAAACGCGTCGATTCGGTTCTTTTCAAAGCAATGTTTTGTGGTGACAAAAATATTTTGAGAAAGCTTATAAAATATCTAATGAAATTATATTTTAATTTTAAGAAAAATCGATCGAAGTTGAGTTGAGAAAACGTAAAAATGATAGAGGAGCAGCCAGAGACTCGTTTTAAGTAAGAAGGTAGAGGAGAAAAACGAAAGATCCAGAAAATTCGATAATATCGCAACAGATATGAAAGTTTCCGGAAACTAAGATACAGTCCTTAAGCAGTATTTTCACTTGTATGATATCACATAAAAGTTTTCATTTTGAGATATCAGACAAGTGTAATAGTCAGTCTGAGAAACACAAAAATAAATGAAAAGCATTGAAAAGAGGAATGAGAAGTAGGATGTTCTCAGGATTCAATTTCTCAAATGAGTTTTTTGACAGCCACCTCACAGTAAGCTGAGGTATTTTTCACCCATTTCATGAGATCTCGACAAAAAGCTTTAGCATAGAGATCCGAAGTCATTCTCGTAAAATATACAAAAATAGTTTTGATTTCAGTAGATTCTAATTTATATCCTTTATTTCTTAATATACTGTATCCTTTGTATCTATCTTATAGCCTATTCACACTGAGCACATCTAATCTTTCATCCAAAATCATGAGTCATAAAAATTTGAAATTTGACTTTATCAAGCCGTAAATCTGTAAAATAACTAATTTCTATTTGACAGCTTTTAATTGTACTTTAATATATACTATAGATACAATCGGTTCAATCGGAGGTGTCCCAAGAATATCTTCCAACCAAATTCCAGCCCAAAACCAATTCTCGGTGTCCTAGAAATCTCTTTCGGTTGGTTTCAAATCTCTTGTGTGGGAAGACTTGGAAAGACGTTTACCTAAATTCATCTCTAAAACTGTTTTGATAAGCAAAATTAATTTTGGAAATGTAAACAACATTATTCTTATATAAGAATTTTTCGCAAAACCACCGACGTCTGCCATATGAACCAAAACCAAAATGGCATTGCTGTCTATTACTAGCGCCACATTGGAAATTTGCCAACAACAAACTGGCCTAGGGTGGTCAAGATTTGCTTTATGATTGACGCGGAAATACTTCTAAATTTTGAATTTTAATTTTAATTAACATGACTTTAATTTGAATTATAGTTTAAGCATGAATCATAAAACGTATACCACAACTAACAGATATCAATTGAACATCAAATCAATTCAGAACTAAAACTTTTTTTCACGAGATGTTTGGTGAGATGTACAATTATCTTGCACCCAATTAGACCAATTACACTAGGCAACAAGGTCCAGTATATTGAAGGGTTAGTAGTGATTCTAGATGATTTTGTGTAATGTTTTTTTAGAATTTTGTTGCTGGTTCATTACAAATGACCAGCCTACTTTACTGTTTTTAGAGACTAAAACATATTAGAGTTTCTACCACCCAATGCATACTTTGGGGCACCAGAAATAAATAGGTTATTTTTGGATTCTTACACAAGTGCTAAAAGAGGTATATCTCCATTGAAAAAAATCGCAGAATTGTTTGGGATAGTTCATTTCAAAGCAAAGGAGTGATACTTTCCGATGGTATCAATGAGAGTCCAAACATTAAAATGGATTACCCGAAAAACGAACCTAAAAAGGGTAAAAATAGGCACTTTTAGCATCTTTAAGCACAAATTACAAAAAAACTCGACGTGATGGACAATTTCTAAAAACGCAGTCTTGCTTAGTACACGAAAATCATCTAGAATCACTACCGACCCTTTAATATACTTGAAATTTTGTTGCCTTTTCCAACTAAGAAAATGAAATCTCTCGGAAATTTGGGACACCGATGAATTTTTCGAGCAAACCAACGAAACACAACATCTCTACAGATTTCCAGGACACCCCCGAATTTAGCTTTTTGAAAAAAAGATCTTGTATTTAAAGATTTTCTGACACTTAAGACGACACAGAAGATATATTACCATAAATTCAACCATATTCAGCCATGCTCCCAGTTTCGCATTCACAAAGTTTTGCGATTTGAAACCGGTGTTTTGGTAATGCGAAAATGGGAGCAAGGCTGAGTATTTAGTTTAATTCACCTTCTTCCAATAAAAAACCAAGATCCTGCTGAAGGACTCATCGTTTCTTTGCTTTCGGTTCACCAGTTTTGGTTTATCAAATCGCAAAACCAAAGTGGCAAAACTTTTGAGAATTCGAAAAAAGGAGTATGGTTGAATTTCAATTTATTGATATTACAGCTGGAACAAATTAATATATAGTGTAAATATTTTGTAAATAATGTTTAAACTCAGGATATTATTGCTTTAAGAAGAGAAATAAAGCAACATTTAAGTTATAATAAAAACTTTTCATTCTTTCATTGTATTCATTCGTTGTAAAGTAAAATGTTCATACAAAAATGTCAGAAGAAATATAAAAATGAAAGAAGAAAAGTAGAAATAAAATTTTGCTTCAAAATTAGTATGAAAAATTTTACTTTACATCGAATTAATTTACATCTGGATACAGGCCTTTACGTACGAGTACATAAGGGAAGGACCAAAGACGTTCGGAAAGGGATCTTATGATTAATGGCATTAATATATCGTCTTTAGTTAATAGATATCGAATATTTTGAGAAACTTATGCGTCCTCTTGGACAAAAAAAAAGGACGAGCAAGGTTTCAATGAATTAAGATGCTAAGAACAAAAGTTCTACTAGCTAACAGTATGCGAATCGAAACTTATACATCAATTTTAGAGGTCATAAAGGTAATATATACATTTCCAGAATTCCGAATTTTTTTAAACTGTGAACTAAAACATGAACCGAATCCATTGTGCAAAAAAAGCTGAACCTGTTCCGAGCCTACAGTTTCGGTTCGGTTCAACAAAAATGATACACATTCTATGATCTAACATAACTGCCTAAAGATTTTATAAAATTTGGTTGATAAGTCGCCACAGACAGTCTTATTCACAATTACATTTTCACAAACACGTTGTGATCTAAGCCCGGGTTTTGGGCTAGATTTGATCTCTAAGTCACAATACCTTTGCGGAAGTGAAATTGACAACAAGGCTGTGAATCTCTCGTTGACATTGATAGAAAACCGGTGGAATCAAACATCTTAAAAGTTTTGGGTCTAATCATCAATGTGAACAGCTTAAAGCTACACCCTTACTGACTTCTTAATCTGGAAATTTATTTTGTGATCTAAGAAGTAGCAAAGTCAAACAATTACTAGACACTGGCCTTATAAATTCAGATTTAAATCTTTCAATTAAATATTCAGAAATTATATTGTGAATATTCAGCTTCCCAAAAATTCGAGCTCTCCAATTTTGTCTGAAAAGCGAACTTAAGCATTTTGGGCTGAAAACAAAATTTGAGGGTTTTCGGGCATTCATGCTCTTTAAGCACGGGCTCAAAGATTTTGTCTTACATTTTCGGGTAGTTAAAATTTGTTTTGGTTGGATGTTTCACTCAGTGCCTAGAAAAGTAACTTCATGTGCCTAAGTAAAACTGTTCAGGAAACGAAATCCACATTAAGTGGACCGTTTTCATAGAAAAAATCGATCATTCCAGACTCTTTTTGTGCACTTTATGACGGTGAATGCTCTTCAAGAAGTGTCCGAAAAGTGTCAGAAAACGCACATATTGTTTGCAGGGTTACAGCTTGCAGGCATGAATAAAAGTTAATGTTTGCCCTGACCAAGACGGAAAACTGTCCAAAGCTGAAGACCTTCAGAACGGGTCTGTTCGGTTTTGTTGGGTGCCTTGTAAAGGACTATTAACCAATGAACCTGCACCTGTAAAACCAAAACTAATTTATGTTTTGGTCAAGGCATTTACAAAGATTTTTTGACTGTTTACAAAACTTGCAATCAACCTAAAACTGTTTCCCATAATAAAACCATTAAAGCTGCTTCCTTTGGTTCAACGTTCCTAAAAATCGTTTTGTAAAGCAAACTTAAAGCCTAAAAAACAGTTGAAGCTAACTGACTCACAGATTGTTCATCAACACCCAGCAAAAATTGTAAAAGCAGTGCACCTAAAAGTGGGACATACGATTCGTTCTATGACGTTAGCGAGCATCAAGAAGGAAAGTATGAACAAATCTCTTTTAGCTGAACTAAGGGCTTGAACCTTTTTGAAAATATGTAAAAAATGATGTCTGAATTTCCGATATAAAGAAAAAAATTGGAAAACGAAGAAGAGAATAGCCGAAGTTTTGTATACCCTTGCAGGTTCCATTGAAAACAAAAAAGTTTTTCTAAGACTTCTTTTTGGACATTGCTTTTCTATGGGATCTATACTATAAAGATGTCTGATTTCGATTAAACTTGGTAAAATCATGGAAAAGCATAATACACTGTTAATTGCGAAATTTGGAGGCGATCTCATTTAAAACAAAAAGTTTTTCTCACTAGAACTTCTTTTTCGACCGATCGTCCATACTGCAGCTATATGCTATAGTCATCCGATTTTGATAAAACTTTGTAGAAATGTGTCCAAAGGACGTTTTCATTAAAAACAGAAAAGTTTTCCTCACTCGAACTAGTTTTTCGACCGATCGTTCCTAAGCTAGTATAGTCATCCGATTTCGACCAAACTTTGAAGAATTGTGTAAAAGTATATAAAATAAGTGTATGCCAATGATAAGGACGTTTTCATTAAAAACAAAAAAGTTTTTCTCACTAGAACTAGTTTTTCGACCGATCGTTCCTATGGGAGCTATATGCTATAGTCATCCGATTTCGACCAAACTTTGAAGAATTGTGTAAAAGTATATAAAATAAGTGTATGCCAATGATAAGGACGTTTTCATTAAAAACAAAAAAGTTTTTCTCACTAGAACTAGTTTTTCGACCGATCGTTCCTATGGGAGCTATATGCTATAGTCATCCGTTTTCGACCAAACTTTGTAGAATTGTGGAAAAGGATAGTAAAATAAGAAATACGTAGCCAAAGATAAGGACGTTTTCATTAAAAACAAAAAAGTTTTTCTCTTTAAGACTAGTTTTTCAACCGGTCGTTCCTATGGCAGCTATATGCTATAGTCATCCGATCCGGCTGGTTCCGACAAATGTGCAGCGTATTTGTACCAAAAGCCTTCGTTTCACAGTTTGGTGAGGATAGCTTTAAAACTGACGGAGGAGATAGCATAGAAGCAGACGGACAGACGGACAGGGCTAAATCAACTCAGCTCGTCGTGCTGATCAAGAATATATATACTTTATGTGGTCAGAGATACTTCCTTCTATGCGTATGGGTATAAAAATTGAAAAACGAAGAAGAGAATAAAAATATAAAATAAAATGAACGTGAAGCACAGAACCGAACTGAAGCCGTGGATAGCTTTCAACACAAACCCGTTTTTAAAGCTAACCGGTATTCCAAGACCCATTTCAAATCACTTTAAACCCGTCTCAGTTCCCCAGCGGTTTGCATTCCTGTCATAAGACAACATAACTCACTGCTATAAATCCAATGCCACAGCCAAACACTGTCTCCTGAAAGGTCACCTCACGCCGAGGGATGCTAAAGAAATGCAAGAAATTACCAGAAGCAAAAACCAAAGTATCCGGATCCACCAAAACTAGATTGAACAGCCGTTTGCAGTCATAGCCAAAAGAATGTCTAATACAGGTTAAGAGAAGATACTATAAGAAAAAATATTAAATATCTTGTCAATCTGTCTGCTCACTCTAAGCTTATGATATCGTTTGTAAATGATATGTCAAACTCATCATCCAGCAGTTCCTCCTCCTCGCCCAGCAGTTCATAATCTGTGTCATCGGCCTGTGATGTGTCCATATTTTCTCTCTATATTTATTTATTTATTAGTTTTTGATATAAATTCAAAAGGTTTGCTAAAGCAAAATAGTTGTTTGACTGTTGCCATGGGATGAGTTGGGGCTGAGCATGCGCATTCAAAGAAGGGTTGAGGGTAAATAAAATTGCATTTAAAGAATTCTTGAAAATACAGCTCAGTCATATTTAGAAGGTTTTTGAAGGGAAGAATCTTCAATCTTTCGACTTCCACTAGATAAAATCTTCTCGTCGTCGAAATCAACGGCCTGTTCCCGTTTTCGATTCGATCAGATCTGCAACGGAATCGGTAGCTGTTCCCGTTTCCGAAAACGACAGTTCGGTTCAAGTTTTGCCTGGCTGAAATAAATGCATTTCGCCGGTGTTCTTTGCAACTTCCGATTTTTTTACATGTTTTGATTTTGAAGTATCTTGATATATCGACTTCATTTGTTTAAAATCTTTTATAATGAATGAGAAAACGATCGATGACGGGCCCCGACACGCTGCTGACGAATTCAGGCTGCCTTTGGCTGATTAATTCGAAATCTCGATTCTTCGAAGAATCGTTCTATTCACTCGGAACGGGAACACCAAAATGAAAACGATTCGGAATTGCGATCGTTTTACTTTTTCATTCCACTCGGAAACGGGAACAGGCCTGATAGATTCGAAGTACCACGGCTTTCCGACTAACGCCCACTGTTTACTTTTCCAATCTGTTTTAAAGTTCCTGAACAAAATCTGAACTTAAAACTTACATTTCTACCATCGATGAATACGGAAAGTTGTTTTCGAAACATATTATATAACTGAAAATTTACTCATACAAAATCAAAAATATTACAAAAGCATTCAATAATTAAAATACCAAATCCAAAAAAGCCTCATCATCTTCATCATTGAAAAAGGCAGCGATATCCGTCTCATCTTTACTGGCTATCGGGTTTTCCAAACTCTTTGTATCATTGTTAGTTGACACGCTGGGGGCTGGAGATAGATACTGTTTGATGGAGTTAGTTTTCGTTGGTAAATCCGAAGAAGATTTCGTTGGTGAGAAGAACTCTTCGATTTTCTTAGACTGCAATAGAAGAAAGAAAAAGTATTATAAGAAATGTAAGAAAGAAAAAAACTCCCGACTAACCATAGTGGGTGCAGCTGTGTGAGTGGCTTGCTGTAGATTCTCGGCAAATATGCCCACTTTACTCAACACATCCTGTTTATTTTTCAACATATTCCAAATGGTATCATCGGCCGTCTGATGAGCCATCAGATAGCGACATATCACGGGCTTAGTCTGGCCAATACGATGAGCGCGGCTCTCTGCTTGGGCTAGGGTCTGTTACATGAAATACGAATATTTTTAAAAGAAAAACAAACATGATAATTAACCCACACTTGGATTCCAGTCCAGTTCAGCGAATACAATCATTTCCGCTGCCGTTAAAGTAATTCCCGAATTGCAAGCCTTCAACGAGAGCACAGCCACCAGACAGCTGCTCTTTTTCTGGAACATATCCACAAAATCAGCTCGCAAATCGCTACGTGTCTGCCCATCGATGCGTATGTAATGGACTTTCATACTGCTCAGACAATCACTGATCGCATCCATCATAACACGATGATGAGCAAATATGATGAACTTTATTTTTTCTTTCACCAGAGTTTTGAGATAGGCACTGCAATAGATAGAAATAAAGCTGTTGAACCATTCTTGATTTTGTTTTAAAATATTGATTTACCATACTGCACGGGTTTTCACTTCCGCAGTGCGAGCATAGAAACGTAATAAAACCTCCTCCATGGCTTTGCCTTTGCACATCTGTAGCTCCTTGTTGAAGGCATCTAGGCTGGTTTTAGTTTCGTCATTGGTCCATACCAGGGCGGGATCCAAAACAACAGTTTCACTAACAAGGAAAAGAGAGTCTGTAAATTCAACTGTGGAACGAGGCCTGATTGCTTAAATCATAAGTGGATTTTACTAGAAGTTTAGTGTAGTATTTACTAGTGAAATAGGGGATAGTTTTATAATTTTTTTTTTGATGTAAGAGCTTCGTAATGATGGACCATTATAGAAATAGAAGGAAACATCTCCGACCACATAAAGTATATCTATTCTTGATCAGCATGCACAGAGTCATCTTTTAGCTGCACACTGCACATATGTCGGAACCGCGAAAATCGGATGGTCACTTTTTGTAGCTTTTTTTATTTAATCACCCGATGACACAACACATAAAGCTTATAAATTAAGTCATTGGAAACCAAATTAAGTTAGTGGTCACAAAAGTTTCAAGTGTATTTAAACTTCGGCACAGACGAAGTTAGCTTTGCTTTTTTGATACGAAATATTTTGGTTTTTGTCAAAGCAATTTGCAAAATTTTTAAATAGGCAAATTATTTCAGGCGAATATATCGATTTTAAGTGCGGAATGGTATTACCGCACCATCAAAAACCCTCCTGGACATAGTCTGATCAATTACCTCAGTAAAACGCAGTTCAAAAACTATAGAAAATACCCGAAAATTTGAAATATTATACCGATCATCCAATTGCGATGAAACTTTGCGGAATGGTTTGCGGAAAGGTTTCTAATATGAAGAAATGGCCGGGAGATGGTCAAAATCAAGAGTGAAAGAATAACTTTTTTGGAATAAAAAAAAAATCAAAGTCTAGCTTTAGTCATTTTTGTGCAATAATGTCTCCCCAAAAACAATCGATCGGTCGTTCTACGTCTCAAGCAACAAAAGAGCAACGAGATGCAAGATTGAAAACCGGCCGAGAACTTTATGGACGATTCCGTGAATCGGAAACAATAGAGCAACTAGATGCAGGAATAGAAAGCGACTGAGAACTTCATGCGAGAGCCCGTGCATGGGAAACGAACGAGCAACGAGCAGCGAGAATGGAAACCGACCGAGAACTTCATGCATCGGAATCGAATGAGCAACAAGAAGCGAGAATGCACTGCAATAAATAGCATTCAATCGAAAACAAGAAATATGTCCATTACTTCAATGAAACACATTGAATTGAATTGGTGATCTATGTACAGCGATCCATTCCTCTATCTGTCATAGATCCCATCCCCACAGACTTACAATACCCGGCAAACGTTGTTCTGCCGTATAAATTGATTCTAGTATATTATATTTTTATGAATTTTGCGGTCGTAATACTCTGTACCGAAGATACAACTGGCTGAAAGTCGATATTAACCGTTCTACATAGGGAAAACTACGAATTTCCAGCCCTTACACCAAATTTCAAGTTCATAGCTAAAATAAATTCTGAGACTTGTAAATCGTCTAACACCCACATTATTAAAATAAATACCAATTCTCTAATCGAAATGTGTAGGTGAACCACTATTAAACCGATTGCCTGCTTAAGCATATATCGACTGGGAACCAATTGAAAATCTTTGCTAGAGCAAGTGAAGAATTGATATTTTGACCGTTCTCGTGGAACCCATGTATAAGTATTCACACCTCTGACCTCAGCCACATTGTACACATTTGTTCTTAATTACTGGGCCAATATTGTCTGAGGCATCTGACACACACTGCAGTGTTTGGCCTAACTGCAAGAAATAAGACTCAATGGTTCTGGTAGCCAATTAAATAAAGTATGTTATATTTGAATACAAGATAAGAACATGAGGCTCAGCAGCCGTGGTGCAATACCTAAGCAAAATGAATCTGCTGCATGTGTAAAATGAAAAGGGAGAATGAAACTATTACAAAACAGAAACCGCTATTATATTTATATACTCCACCCCATTCCTATATCATAATAGCGTACCTATCCATCAAATTTGTCACTATTCCTGACTGTGCAATTATTTTAGACACACAAGAAACGCCGCTATAAACGCCCTATCTATACAATTTGATTTTGGTCAAGTTGCAGGATATAACAAACAATCCTTTTTACTTTTTATAAAGTTGGCAGGATTTTTGTTTTTATGCATTGCTACTTTAAGCATTTACGATTGGGAATCCAATTGAAAATCTTTGCTTTCGAGATGTGAGATGTGAAAATAAGAAAATATCGCAATATTTTTGACCGTTCGATCTTCGCCTATACATATTTGACCTTCTAAATAATAATCTAAACTCGAAAAATTTTAGACAAATTTTGCGGTTTCTTTGACTCTTTGGTTTACACCTCCTAGCATTTTGGACCATTCAATCTGCATCTTCCATTTACCAACGCCCGCATTGTAATCTAAAAATTATACGCTTTCATAAATATGATCATTAGTTTGCAAATTTTGCGGTTTTTGGAACTTAAAAACCATTGCCGGTAAGCGTCCAACCATTTCTCATCGTTAGTTCACAGTGAACGGTTTAACTTTGCATATTTCTCGCTTGTGGACCATTTCCGACCCATTTCTTCATCCTAGAAATATTCGCGCTCATTTCTTAAATTTAGAAACCCTCCGGGGCAAGCGTAAGACCAATTCTTAAAGATTCATTACAATCGGATGAGCGGCATAATTTGGCTAATTTCGCGGTTTTTGAAACATTTCCCGGCTCCTTATGATTCTAATGACAGCGATTATATACAAGCTAGTGCTGGCTGCAAATCGATTTAAGCATTTTGGACCGTTCGATCTTTTCCTCTATTTAAATCTTTGGTGACTTTTTTGACCGTTTGGTTTATACCTACTGTTTAACCGTCTACAGTTGCCCTCTATCAATCTTCAGAATAATCCAGGCTCAAATCATAAAATTCCAATATGGCGGCCGTTCCCAATGATACAAATATGAACTTAAGCCCTTTAGACAGTTCCCTACCACATATCAAAAATCTGGCAGGTCAATATATAATTTGTAATATAGTTATTCCTAACAGTTCCCTGATGAAACTAGTTCAATTCAGTATTTTTGGCCTTGTCACCTACGGTCACACTGGTCTTGAATTGGGTAAAAATTGCTCAAATTGCTTCTTATTTTTATAATAATTAAGATTTCAAAGTGGAATGACTGGCACAGCAATGGGACAAAATGTGGCCGAGTTTTGCTGTGTTTGTATGGCCAGTACGAAAGCTGGTTGCACCTGGCTGAATATATTCACCGATACCAAAACCTTGGCGGGACAAGGCGGCTTGATGTCAATAATTAAGGAGTTGACTGGAACCATAGTTAAACCTAATCAGGGACTACCAGAAAGGATATGCCCTTCCTGCCTGCATTCAGCAACAATTGTAATCAACTTCAAGCGACGATTTGAGAAGAGTTTTCAGCACTTAAGACAGCAAAAGGAATCCACAAGATTATTGGAAACAATAACCGACAAGGAGACCTTAAGCAGTGAACGGGAAAAACAAATTTCCGAGAGCTATCAAAGTGATAAGCTCAGCGCAGAGAGCGAAGGCGAAGATGGCGAACAGGAAGAGCTCGAGACTATACCTAGCAAGCCACCATTTAAATGTTCACATTGCTCCAAGATCTGTATCTACAGGTCTACGCTAATAATTCACTTGCGCACTCATACGGGGGAGCGACACTTCAAATGTTTCTATTGCGTAAAAACCTTTAAATCCTAAGGTTGGTTTAACGAACCACATTCGAATTCATACTGGGGAACAACTTATTCAGTGTCCAGACTGCCCAAAGGCCTTTACCCGGGGCTGCAATCTGAAAGAACATCTTCGCACTCATACTGGAGAACGACCCTTCAAATGTACCCACTGTCTGAAAGCCTTTAAAACCAAGTCTGGTATAGCGGACCACCTTCGAATTCATACTGGACAAGGTAGGTTTCAGTGCTCAGAATGCCCGATGGTCTTTAGCCGAGACAGCAATCTGAAAGAACATATTCGCACTCATACTGGAGAACGGCCCTTCAATTGTTCCCAGTGCTCAAAAACCTTCAGCCACAAAAGCAGCCTAAAGAATCATCTTCGCACTCATACTGGGGAACGACCCTTCAATTGTTCCCAGTGCCCAATGACCTTCAGCCAGAAAACTAGTCTATGCAATCATCTTCGCTCTCATACGGGAGAGCGCTTCGAATGCACCTACTGCTCGAATTCCTTCACCAGTAAAGGCAGTCTAACGACTCATCTTCGCACTCATACTGGGGAACGGCCCTTTAAGTGCTCGAAGTGTTCGAAGTCGTATGCCCGAAGTAGCGGTCTAAAGAAACACCTTCAGGTTCCTCACCAGATAACAACCCTATAAGTGTTCGCTTTTTGCCAGGAAAAAGGAACAACAGGAACTGTTCAGCTGAAGTCTTGGGCGCCAAATAATGCTTCACTTCACAAAAAAATATAAATTTTTAAAATCGTGCGAATTTTACTTTATTTCAAAAATACAAACCACCTTTTTTAATACATCTATCACAAGTTCTCTGTAGAATAAGGCATATTATCTTTTGTATTTCGGAAATTATGAAATAATTTATAATTTATTCTTAAGGCCTGTATCCAGATGTGAATTAATTCGATGTTAAATACAATTTTCATACAAAACTGACAGAAGAAAAGTATAAATATAATTTGTCTTCAAAATTTGTATGGAAATTGAATTTTACATCGAATTTATTCACAACTGGATACAGACCTTTAATTTAGAAAGTCTTTGGCAACAAAATATTAGGTCTTTTGCAGATTCAGGTGCATTTCATCACAAAGATTGGTTGACATTTTTTTTTTAACCTTTAAGATAAGTCTTTTCCCGTGTATGTATGTCCTGTTTACACTGTTTTAGATATTTTAGAGATGTAGAATTTATCAAGACAATAAAAAAAAATCAATTTTTTGAAACCGCGAAACCCATGTAACCCCTTATATTGAAATGTTTTTTTTTAGTGTGGGCTTCATGTTAACAGATGTTCTGGCTAATAGTGGTTCCTATAATCGAGGTTCAACTGTATTTCTCTGGATTATAATAAACATAAATGGAACTAGCTCAGAGATTTTTCTATACTCACACTACGGTCACACTCGTCTTAAAGTAACTCAGAGTGGTCTGTTTTTGTGACAAATTCGTGTCCATTTGTTGTTTACATTTGTAACTAACTGAGAATTCGCTGTGGAATGGCTTGCACAGCAATTGGACTAAATGTTACCGAGCTTTGCTGCGTTTGTATGGCCAGTACGGACGCTGATTCCTCCTGGCTGAATATATTCACCGACACAGACTCCGTTGGGATACATGGCAGCTTGATGTCTATAATTAAGGAGCTAACCGGAAGCATAGTTAAACCTAATCAGGGTCTACCGGAAAGGATATGCCCTTCATGCCTGCATTCAGCAACAATTGTAATCAACTTCAAGCGTCGATTTGAGAAGAGTTTTCAGCATTTAAGAGAGCAGAAGGAATCCACAAGATTATTGGAAACAATAACCGACAAGGAGACCTTAAGCAGTGAACGGGAAAAACAAATTTCCGAGAGCTATCAAAGTGATAAGCTCAGCGCAGAGAGCGAAAGCGAAGATGGCGAACAGGAAGAGCTCGAGACTATACCAAGCAAGCCACCATTTAAATGTTCACATTGCTCCAAGATCTGTAAATACAGGTCTACGCTGATAATTCACTTGCGCACTCATACGGCGGAGCGACACTTCAAATGTACTCACTGTCTGAAAGCCTTTAAAACCAAGTCTGGTATAGCGGAGCACCTTCGAATTCATACTGGACAAGGTAGGTTTCAGTGCTCAGAATGCCCGATGGCCTTTAGCCGAGGCAGAAGTCTGAAAGAACATATTCGCACTCATACTGGAGAACGGCCCTTCAATTGCTCCCAGTGCGCAAAAACCTTCAGCCACAAAAGCACCCTAAAGACGCATCTTCGCACTCATACTGGAGAACGACCCTTCAATTGTTCCCAGTGCGCAAAAACCTTCAGCCACAAAAGCAGCCTAAAGAAGCATCTACTCACTCATACTGGAGATCGACCCTTTAATTGTTCCCAGTGCCCGAAGAGCTTCACCGATCAACACAATCTAAAATGTCATCTACGCATTCATACCGGAGAACAACGACCCTTCAAATGTGCCCACTGCCCGTATACCTTTAACCGAGGGAAGAGTCTAACAGAACATCTTCTCACTCATACTGGAGAACGACCCTTCAAATGTACCCACTGTCTGAAAGCCTTTAAAACCAAGTATGGTATAGCGGACCACCTTCGAATTCATACTGGACAAGGTAGGTTTCAGTGCTCAGAATGCCCGATGGTCTTTAGCCGAGACAGCAATCTGAAAGAACATCTTCGCACTCATACTGGAGAACGACCCCTCAATTGTACCCAGTGCTCCAAGACCTTTAGTCATAAAAACAGTCTGAAGCATCATCTTCGCAGTCATACTGGACAACGCTTCGAATGTTCCTACTGCTCGAATACCTTTAGCCACCCAAGCGGTCTAAAAGTTCACATTCGCACTCATACTGGGGAACGGCCCTTTAAGTGCTCCCTGTGTTCGAAGTCCTTTGCCCGACCTAGAGGTCTTAAGCATCACCTTCAGGCTTGTCATTAAGAATAAAAAGTGCTGGCTTTTTGCGAATTAAAGGATTCAACAAGGAGACAGCAGATGGGACTCCAAAAATGTAGACGACGAGCTTTTGATCATTTCAGATGACAAAATAGGAAGATAGTGGCAGTGGAGCAGTCGCACAATTATCAAAACAACAGGACCTGTTCAGCTGAAGCCCTTGGCAGAATTTCTGCCTTGGGGAAAAAAGTACCGCTTCGTTCCACAATAAAATACAAGAGCCTAAGTAAAAGTCGACTTTTTCCTACTTCAAAATCAGGGAGGGGCGTATGTAAAATAGCCTTTACATATGGGTAATGGTTTTTACAGTGTACAATAGGGTGTGTTTTTTAAGGGCAAAATTGAAATTTAGTAATGGAGCCACCTATAAAGGTTCCTTTTGTATTATAGATAATAAAATTTCAAACAAAAACAAAAAATTTATGGGCGCGTCGAGGCCATAAAGTTTGCTTTAAGCCCCGTCGCGTCCACTAAAACATAACTTTTTTCTCTTTTCTCGGTAAATATACACCATAAACTAGCGAATAAGGGGCGCCAGAATGACCTTAATTTTTTCATACAAAAAAAACGTGCCCTAGTGTACAACCTATTTTTTCATGGTCTCCCAAAAATTTTCACTATTTTATTGAACTAACGCAAATCATTTTTACTAGACATAGAGTCCTAATAAAAAGTGTTAAAATGAGTAAAATTACGGATGTAAAGACAAAACTTTAGTTATGACCTCTTCTGAAAATATCTCATCTCGCAACACTATCATTGAAGAACATATCTTCTGAGTTCCATATACCCATTATCAAAAAGCAAAACGGAAAACTGTTAAGTATAAATGCTATTATGACACGAAGCAGAATCATGAAAAAAATTGTATTTGTAAAAGTTGTGGCCATTTCAAAATGAGAAATCGATTTTTGACAATTTTTTTTTGCAGTCCAAAGAACAAAAAAATAAAACATTGGGTTTTTTTGATGATTGAGTTTTGGGCGATAGCCGCGTCAATTCTGCGTCATCAAAATCGCCCTACATCATCAAAATCGGTCCAGTAGAACTTAAGAAAATGTGTGAACCATTCTAAAAAACGTGATTTCAAAAAAAAAAGTTTAAGGGTGTATACCCACAGCAAAAAAAATTTTCAATTTTTATTTCCTTGCAGAGGGTATTATAAAATTGTGCGGATGTTTGTAACGCATTGAAGGAAGCATCTCAAACCACATAAAGTATATATATTTCTTATCAGCATGACGAGCTAAGTTCATTTAGCCTTGTCCGTCTGTCCGTCCGTCTGTTTCTATGCTATCTCCTCTGTCAGTTTTAAAGCTATCCTCACGAAACTTTGCACGAAGTCTTCTGGTAAAAAAAACGCTGCACATTTGTCGGAAACGGCCGGATCGGATGACAATAGCATATAGCTGTCATAGGGACGATCGGTCGAAACTCTAGTCTTAGTGAGAAAAACTTTTTTGTTTTTAATGGAAACGCCTTCACAGTACGTATTTCTTAGTTAGTTTTGGTCAAATTTCCATCGTAAAATATTGAATATTCAACCATTTGGAGCTGGTTTCCGGAGATGATAGATTCATCTGACTTCAGAAACCCAAATTGTGACTGTGTCGGTTAGTATAGCTTGTGATTCAACTAAATTAGTTGTTAGCAAAGATAATCATTAGCTTTTATGTCAAACTCCACATGAATAGTAACACTTTTAAGCCGCTTTTCATAAGTTTTCAAATTTTAAATGAAGAATTGTGCTCAAATAAATATTCAAGGCATCTGCAATCAAGCCTTTAATGTGAAAAAACCAAATAATTGAGTCAATAAAACTACTACTTTATCGATTAACAGAGCAGTAACATGAAGTTAACAGTCTGCCTCATGCTGACCCCAAAAAACTTATTAAATTACAGAGCCTATATGTAAATGGAACTAGCTCAATTCAGTATTTTTGGTTGTGTCACTTATGGTCACACTCGTCTTGACATAGCTTAAAATTGCTTCTCTTTGCTATATAAATATGTTATTGACTTTGATTTAGTTGTGGAATGGCAACCAGAGCAACGGAACTAAATGTGGCCAAGCTATGCTGCGTGTGTATGGCCAGTTCGGAAGCTGTTACAGCCGACAACACCTGGTTAAATATCATCACCGACTCGGATGCCGACGCGGGAAAACTTGGCTTGATGTCTATGATAGAAGAGGTGACTGGAAGCGTGTTTAAATGTGATGAAGGACTACCCCAAAGAATATGCGCGTCTTGCATGCAAACAGCAAAAATTGCATTTAAGTACAAGCGGCGATTTGAAAAGAGTATTCAGTGGTTAAGCGAGCTGACGGAAGAGGCAACCTCACAGAAATCGTTGAGCGACGTGAAGAACTTTGAAGAGACCGAATCTCCCCTGGAAGACAAGCTACGGTACAAATGTTCACAGTGCCCGAGGGTCTTCAGGTACAAGTCCGAACTGAAGAATCATTTTTCCACTCACACTAAGGAACTGCCCTTCAAGTGTCCACTGTGCCCAAAGAGCTATGGCCGTCAGAGCAGTCTATATTATCATCGTCGAACTCATACAGGGGAACGACCATACAAATGTTTACACTGTTCGAAGAGCTTTACCCATAGCGGAAGTCTAAAGGATCACCTGCGCAAACATACCGGAGAACGACCTTTTGAGTGTACCGAATGCCTAAAGACCTTTACCCAAAAGTCGAGTTTAACGTCTCACCTTCGGACACATGCTGGGAAAAAAAATTTTCAGTGTTCCGAATGCCCAAAGACGTTTGTCTATCGCAGCAGTCTAGATAATCATATACGTAGTATTCATAACGGAGAAAATGAATACGAGTGCATCCACTGTTCAATGTCTTTTACGCGAATTTGCAATTATGAGGTTCACCTTCGCATTCATACCGGGGAACGGCCTTACGAATGTTCCCATTGTTCAAGGACCTTTGCTCAACAGGGCAATCTAACAAAGCACCTGCGCACGCATAAACTGATTTGAATAGCCTAACTCCAGTTTACAATAATTGCCTACAAAGTACAAAGCGAGTACGACTTCAAAGGTGCCAACGACGAACAAATTTTCGTTTCACTTTGAACACAGGACAGGGAGCTTGTTTGCTCAGAGTGCGCAATCTTTAACAAGCATTATTGATCTGCTTCTGGAATTATAAGCTAAACCTCGTTTCAGAGCTGCTACTCCATTCACCAAACCTTTTCACTATATGAAAGCCCAGATAAATTGCGCCTAAACTAAGAATATGAGATCAAGTCAGGTAAAAAGCTGGTACAAGGATCAGTAAAACCAGTTTTCTGCTTAAAGAAAAGGTTTGCATATAATTAAATAAATTGTGACCCACTTCCTTTAAAAAGGTTGCCATCTTTTGGCGGAAACTTACTCAGAATCAATGTTATTTTATATTTAAGAATGAGATTCAAAGAAATAAAAAAGTATCCAAAAGATGTGAGTTATTATAGAGGTATCAAAGCTAAATCGCCAATACAAGTCGAATTACATTTCCCATTTGATCTAGCAACCAACGATATAATTGTTACTTTACCCCGAATATGACTGACTACTGCCAATATTTTATTTGAATCTGAATTAGACTGCTGACTCAAAAATCAAATTAAACAAATTTGCATGAAAATGTTGAAAAGGGTATATTAAAATTGTTCGGATGTTTGTAACGCATAGAAGGATGTGTTTCCGATTTTTAAAGCATATTGAAGTTCTGCCTGCCTACGCCACTGACTTGTAAAGACACTGTGCAACGCCCATGATGATTATCCGAAGGATCTGGGGACGACCAAGGAAGCCAGGTGTAGTAGGTTTGGCTGCAAAGGCTGAGTTTGTGTTGTTCAGTCTTTGTTTAAATTTTAAATAGTATTTGTATTTGCATAATATGAAAAATTCACGGCAGAATAATGAAATTAACTTGATGGGAACCATTTCGAGCAATGGTCAAGTCATGAATGCGTTTATGGATACGCCGAAATCAGAATTTGTGAACAGGGCAAATGAATCGCTTCAGTTTAGCAACAGAAATGCATGCAAAAGTGTCTTCATCTTTTTGAAGAATACTTTGGAAAATCCTCTACAAAAGGCAGAAGCTGTAGTTGGGAAAGGTTTAGGTCACTTACCGATTTTTCTCAGCTAATTCGGGCAACACCTCCGCCTTGGTGCGTCTAATCATATACTTCACTTTCAGTATCACTTTCAGTTCATCCAAATTCGACTGTCCCTGTGCATCCCAACCAAATTGCGATTGTTTGCCATCACAGTAGCGGGTAGCTGGAATATAAATAAACTCATTGCAACTTCCTTCCTTTCATTGTATTCCAATTTACTTACTGAATTCAATAAAACTCATAAATTTGCTATCGATTAGCTGGAGTTGTGTAAATAGCTCCAAGGGACGTGAAAGCGCAGGAGTGCCCGATAGGAGCACCACACGTTTGGCCTGATCCGTCAGCCTTTTTGCCACTGTGGTGCACTTGGCTTTGCCACTTTTCAGTGTATGCGATTCATCAAAGATAATAAAACCAAATTTACGCTGCATCAGCTTATCCACATGCCGTTCCATCATGTTATAACTGGTGATCAAGACACGAGCCTCACCCACATATTGCTGATTGTTGTTTAAAACTTGAACAAAATGCAGGGGAATGGAGGGCAACAGCTCAGCCAATTGTCTGGCCCAAGTGTCGCGAGTGGATGCTGTGGTGCAGATGAGCAGAGGCCAATCATCTTTGTAGTAGTCTGCCACAGCCAGAGCTTGATATGTCTTGCCCAGACCCATTTCATCGCAGATCATTATGCGGCCCTGTTGGGCTATGGAAAAGCTGGCAAAGTGAAGACAGGAATTGAGTTAATATGATTAAGGAATGCCTGAATTACCCACCATACTCCCTCTTGCTGGAAGGGCATAAGCTTGTCCGCAAGTGTGGGCTCTATGGAGGCCAGTACACTGCGTTCCAATGCCTTAACCGGCTGCTGACACAAGTTCATGACTTTCTTTGGTATGTTTCCAATGAGCACATTTGGCTTAAGATCAGCCACATGCTGCTGCAGCAGCTGGTAGTCTTTTAGTGCAAAATTCCAGATGCGCGTGTTGCTGTCATAGGATTTACTTGGAATATTCTTAAACACGGTTATGAGCTTTTCGTGATAGCCCGAAGTGTGAACAGCAAAACGCTGTGGGCAAATCATGTATACGCGACAGGTGATGGCTTGCACAAATACCGCAGCCAGGGGAGGCTTCTCCTTTTCCGGGCTGAGGGACAAGGTGGGTCTATGGTAGGGATGCGCGGCTGCACGGCCCAATTCTCGCGCTGATGTATGTTTAATGGCTTTCAAAGCATTTAGGAAGGAGGAGCTCTTATTATTGTTGTCTAAACTGGGACCGGGAGTGGGTTTTCGCACCTTGTCCTGAGCTGCAGGCGGAGATCTATAAAAAGTGGCTGCAGTTTTGGGCTCCAACTTTGACGAACCACCTCCACTTGTTGCTGCACTTGCCAGCTGGGCCTTTTTGGCCTGAAGTTTGGCCAAAGCTATTCGTTTCTTCTCTGCTATCTCAGAAGCACTGCAGGCCGACATTTCTATGATTAAAGTAAATTTTTATTTTAAACGCAATTTTGTTGTTGTTATCGATAAATGGCGCGAGCATTCACGTTGAAACGTCGCTGCACATGCAGTTTGAGAAGAATTTGTAGTCACAGCGACAGAAGTGACTGTTACTTTTAGAAATGTATTTCAGTCCGCAATGAGCTCATTTTTGGTGCGGTTTACCTCTAACTAAACATTTACCCAAAGCATTCGTCATATAGGCAAGACTCATTAGTTGAAAGCGGCGAAGAGGGCTAACCAATTTACACAAATAACAACATAAATATCTAATTTTTTACAAATCTATCATAAATAATCAATATTTTTAATTAGTTTTCATATATTTTGAGCAATTTGAGCCTTTTTAAAATTTATCGTAAGTGCCAAGCTTGACGAGCGCACTTAAAATTTATGTGATCAAAAATATCGAACGAATGTGCCAAAAAATGAGGTTTTACGGGAATTATGTGTTTTCAATAAGTTCATTATTGTTGCACATTTGAAATTTGGTTGCGATGTTGCCAGCCATCGCAATGAAAAGTAATAAAATCACTCTCCTGTAAAATTTGGTTTTCGCGCAAAAAGGTGAGATCCCTTTGGAAGGTTTCGCAGTAGCCGCCACTGCGCTTGTCAATCACAGAGACTCGGTAACACGAGAATTGCTCAGCTCTAGCACTCAACAGCTGATCGCTTGTAAACAATGCCAAGTGCAACAACAACAAAAGCAAGCGAAATAAATTAGAATTTCTAAAACAAAGCATTTCGTAATCGCATTGCATATCAAGCCAGTGTAATGTGCACACTCCATATTGACGAGGAAGCCCATTTGGTTGCCATGGGCGGCATTTGTCGCTCACGCACGCCCAGTCCAAGGCCAAGGTCACACAATGAGCCGCTCAAGCTGTTTGATATTTGCTGGGAAGATGTGCTCATCCCACATATGTCCACATATCTCAGTCTCAAGGATCTGTTCAATTTGCGCTGTTGCTCACATTTGGCTCAGCGTTTTGCCGAATCGGCCTTGGAGAAGCGTCAGGAGTTGCACCTGTCGGGGAACAACTCCAATAATATTGAACACAGTTTCAAAGTGCTGGCCCGTTGCTGTCGCCGACTGGAAGTGTTGCACTTGGCCCGCTGCAAGTGGTTAACAGACGAGCTGTTGCTGCCGTTGTTGACCAACAACAAGCAGCGACTGTGGGCGGTCAATTTGAATGAATGTGTCAACATCACGGCCCTGTCGCTGCAACCCATCATAGTGGAGTGCAAGGATTTGCGTGTTCTCAAGTTGTCCAAATGCCAGTGGCTCACCACCGGGGCGGTGGATGCCTTGACACTGCATCAGAGTAAACTGGTGGAATTTGATATCTCCCATTGTGGAGCCATAGGCGAGCGTTGCCTAATCATATTCTTCAGGAAACTCAATAAGTTGACTGTCCTGTCGCTGGCCAACACACCGAGCGTAACGGATCAGGTGCTCATACAGATTGGCAATTACTGTCGCGACTTGGAGCACATCAATTTGATAGGCTGTGCAGCAATTTCCGATTATGGAGTCCAGTAAGTGTAATCAGTTGACGTTGTGCTGTGTGATTGTATGTAAGCATGTGATTATGTGTGGTTTGGCTTTGTACATCTTCTGCACACATCTCTGCATCTGCTTTTGTTCCAGCGCACTCAGCGTGCACTGCTCGCGTCTTCAGTCGCTTCACATACGTCGCTGTTTTCGCGTAACGGAGCGTTCGCTAGCTGCCCTGCGTCAGCGACGTTTGTACATTGATCGACCGCCGCAGACTGCCTACAATCTCAATGATAATGATTTCTATCCCACCGATTTTCTTGTTTACTAGCGTTTACCATTCTCATCCCCATTTAGTGCCCTCACCCAGACCTGCCGCCAGCTGCAGTCGCTAATGGTGCAACGTTGTCCTCTGGTCACCGAGCGTGTTTTGGCTCCCCTACGCGGACGTGTTCATATCGATCGACCTAGTATGGGTTATAATTTACCCGCCATGCAGCATCGTCTCTTTCTCCAAGTGTGAAACGAAGGGCTGCAAAACCACTGAAATACTTATTAAGGAATGCTCACGCGAGGCTACTACACCAAAGTATGGAATTTGTAAATAAATACTGCTTACTGTACGGGACGCTTAAAATTTATGTAATTTTTTTTAGTAATTTTAAGACTAAGTATATAAAATAATCATTAAATGTTGCAAAATTAAATATGGGAATTTCTTTTTCGTCTGATTTGAAAATATAACGGGAATAGATTGAGATATGTCTGGTATAAATCTAAGAAAAGTATTTCACTGCAAGGTAGTGTTGTGTTCTTCATGAGTGAGTGAACAAAATCGAGTTGTTCACTAAACTAATCAAGTGAACCATGTTTTTCATTAATTGTTCATTTTTGTTCAGTCAGAGTTGTTCTTGTTCACTCGCTCTTGTTTTGTGAGCTGTTCACTTTCTCTTGTTTGGCCGCTCTTGTTGTTAGAGTTGTTCACTTGCTCTTGTTCTGTGAGTTGTTGAGTGTTGTTTAGTGACTTGTTCACTCAATTTGATGTCTCTTGAGTTGTTTTTTGTCCGCGTAGCAACATGCAACGCAGGATTAAAATTAGTTTGAATGATCGCTAATCGTCTCAATTCGATAGTGAACTACAATGGGAACAGCACAGATCCAACTACGGCCTACAATTCAAACCAACACTGAACAACAGAATAGCTGAACAAGTGAACAACTTGAGTGAAGTGACTCACTTTGAAAAAAGGATCAAGTGAATATATTCAGGGAAATGAACAACCTTACCCAACACTAATACAAGACAAATTAGTAAAACAGACACCGAAAACAGAGCCCGGCATTGGAAAAATATTGAACATTTTAAATCGATAAGCGCGTGCTTGTCTACGAGCCGAGTGTAGTCCCGCTTGGGTCACGCGGCATGATTTTGTAGAAGCTCTTTCTGTCAGCCGCACACTGGGACACTGGTCGTAAAATTAAAGAAAACGACAAATGGGGCATCGTGTAATAGATTTTCGGGTGCTCTGATCTCATTTCTGGGAATATTTTTCCGACCGGTAGGGAGGGGGCTGACTTATGCAGGGCGGAGGGGGTAAAATCTAAATAGCATCGAATGGGGTTTATTTTATGCGTTTTTCGATGCTCCAATTTCACCTATGGAGGGGAAAAGGGTAAAAACTTGAAAAAAAAATTAAATCGGATATCGTTTTATAGGTTTTTCGGTACTCCAATTTCATTTCTGGCGATATTTCTCCGATCATGATATCCATGAGCAACCCAAGAAGGAGAAGGCAGGGCTTTTGTACAATTTCCCACAAAAAAATGTCCATATGGGGTACTCCTAAAACTTGTCCGACTATTTTTGGTACACGCTTGTCTTATGTGAAGGGTAACATTCTGGCAGAGTTTCATCAAGATCGGACAATTTTTAGATGTAGCTCCCATACAAAGTAAAAAAAGTATAAATTAATAAGGACATTAAAAAATGTTTATGCTTAAGTATGATTAGTGGCTTTCGTAAAGGTCCAAAGTAATAAAAAATGTCAATCCTAGATCGGGAATAGACCGTTATTAATTTTGCCGGTTTAAAAAGATAAAAAAAGAGCTTTTTAAAAATGTTTTTTCTTGGAGAATTTTTTTTTGTGGAGGTAGTTTGTATCGTCGTATTTAAAAAAAAAAATTGTTTAATATTTTTTTGCAAATCAACTGTTGTTTCTAAAAAAAATCATCAAGAACACGAAAAATTTAATAAATATTAAAAATTTTTCCCAAATCAAACTTGTTAATTTTCTTACGATTTCTTACGATATTGTTTTTTTTTTGCCACGTTTTTACGTACTTTGTCCCAAATTTCTCAACAACTACTAAGCCGATTTTGATCATTTTTTTTTCTCGGTGAAAGCTAACACCTAAATGCATCAAATTCACGTTTTAAATCCATTGAAAATAATTTTTATTTTATCGAAAACAGTTGTCGAAACTGTAAACGCGACTATTTCGAAACCATTTTTTCCAAAATGGTTGCCCAAATAAAAAGAGTAACTCTTGACCGATTTTTAGATTTGGGATCCGACGAAAAGGGGGAAAAAGTCGATTTTCGAAATTTTTACTATGAAACCCCATAACTTCTTTATTTTTGTAACGATCCCAAATATTTTGAAATCGGTTAACAGTTACTCTTCTTATTTGGGCAACCATGTGCCTATGTTTTAAATTTTTGGTCAACTTTGAACCGGATAGAACAACAAACGCAGCAACAAAGAGCAACAATAAAAAATTTTAAATTTAATTTATTTTTTGAATATTTTAAGCACAAGTCCCTGTTCTAGACAATTACCAAGGTCCATTTAAAAGTGGTAATAGGATTATTTTTTTTATTCAACAGCATGGAAGCATTTAAAATAAATGCTAAGCTTTGCTAATAGATCCTATTTAAAAAAAGGTTTATATTTTTTTTGGTCATTTTTTGTCTAGCTGCTTTTGCGCTTTGAGGTCACTGTGAATTCTTTTTTTTTTGGTCATTTCGCACTTATTGCAATATGGTCACTCTATCACATTTCGAAAAGTAAAGTATTACCATCATACGTGATTCACGCTGTTCCAAGCTACTACTGCAGCTGCAAGTAAATCTCCAGCTGGACAGCATCCAATTAAAAGTATTGGGACAAAATCCTTGTGGTATTAATGGCCATGCAGGGTGCAGAATGCAGAATCAATGTAAATGGCGGCCATCCATACACAGTGGTATTCAATCCGGCACCGGCAACAACAACTCCAAAATCTAACGAAGCAGAAGAACCGATCATCGACTCATCGCAGGGAACTGAGCAGCAGGATCAGTGGTCATCGGTGGCAAATGGCAAATTGGTGATCTATACCAGCGCTGGAGTAGTGGCCTCCGAGAAGATAGCCGGCTATGATATGGATGGCACTATTATCAAAACCAAATCGGGCTTTATTTTCCCCGAAAATACCGACGACTGGCAGATCATCTTCCCCGAGGTGCCCGCCAAATTGGAACGATTGCACAAGGATGGCTTTAAGATCTGCTTTTTCACCAATCAGCGTGGCATAGCGCGTGGTGAAATCGAATTGGATGACTTTAAGTTAAAAATCCAGCAAATTGTCAGGAGACTAGCTGTGCCTGTCCAAGCGTTTATAGCTGTGGGCAATGGCTACTATCGCAAGCCATTGCCGGGCATGTGGGAGCATTTGCGTAAGGAGATGAATGATGGCGTGGACATAAAGTTAGAGCGCAGCTTCTTCGTGGGTGATGCAGCAGGCAGACCGAAGGACCACTCGCTGGCCGATCGGTTGCTTGCCTCCAACATAGGCATCTCATTTTACACACCCGAAGTGCATTTCCTTAACGGACGTGTCGAGCAATGGAATAAGCCAGACTTCGATCCTGGCAGTGTTCACGATGAGATAAACCAATTCGAGCCCAGCGATTTTGATTTTGACTCGGCCAGCTGCGAAATGATTGTAATGGTGGGTCCTTCCGGTTCGGGCAAAAGTCACTTTTGTCAGGAGATCTTGGCCAGTCGGAATTACCGGGTGATTAAAGCCGATACCTTGGGCAGCAAACATTCCGGCCTTAAAGCCTGTGAGAGAGCCTTGAGAGCCGGCACTTCATGTGTGATCGATAATACCAATGTGGATGCGACTTCACGTAAAACGTATCTTAATATAGCCAAAGAATTAAAAGTTCCCGCACGCTGCCTGGTGATGAATGTGACGCCCGGTCAGGTCAAGCACAATATTGCCTTTAGAGAGCTCCTCAATCCAAACCAATCGAAAATCAATAAATCACCCATCTTTAAAATGATGAAAAAGAAATATCCGGCACCCAGTCTGGAGGAGGGATTCCGCAGCATACACAAGGTTAACTTTAAGCCTCAATTTTCGAGTGAAAAAGAAGCAAAACTTTACAAATTGTATTTGGTGGAGAAATAAAGAAAACAGTGTTAAAAAAAAACCCAGTACATATTGTCGGGCAGGTCGTGTATAGCATTTCCTCATACTTGGTTTCTTCCTAACACCCCCAAAAAATCTGAAGATATGCTCCAAAAACCGCTTTTTGCTTGTTTGACTCATTCAATTGAAATAACTAGCGCATGGACTGTCTGAGTGGTTCATAACCTTGGCAATTCCGAGAAACTAAAATATGATAACACAAGGGAACAGCATTTTTGTTTTATGAAATTTTACTGACTACTTTCTCGGAGTGCTGATTTCAGATCTGAGTCAGAATGTTTGTATCAGCTTCAGTTTTTGAGATATGTATAATTAAAACGCTTTTTCAAAGTTTTCTTTTATAAGATTTTCCTGCTTGCCTTGGTTCACGAGGGCTGTTTTTAATGCTCCAACAATAGTCCACCATGATGTGACCAGGGTAGCGTTTCTCCATAGTTCGAATGTCTTAATGGAACCCTTCCCCTTGTTCTTTACTCAGATCACCAAGATTTTCAGGGAAACGGTCCAAATGGCTGTGGAGGAAGTGTAACTTGCGGATTACTGTTATATCAAGCTGGTTTTTTATAATTCGGCCATATATCTACTATCCGTAAATGTTAACGTAGCGTTCCATGAATGTTGCCATTGTACATTTCAAAACAAGTAAGGGAGCTGTAGTCGAGTGCCCCGACTACAAAATACCCTGTTCCCTTGACTTCTTGTGTTTTCATACACATATACACACACTCACACATACACACACACACACTCTAACAGATGGAAACTCCAGAGGCTGGTCTTGATCCCCAAAAGCAGCACCCAATTAGAGAATCCCTCTGCATACAGACCACTTTCAATGCTGGACGTAGTTGGAAAACTGTTCGAACGCATAATTTGCAACCGCCTAGAGACGGAGCTTGTTGAACGGGAAGGCCTTTCTGATCGCCAATTCGAATTCAGAAAGAAGCTGAGCACTACTGACGCAATTTCGACAGTCGTAGGCATAGCGCGAGAAGCTATTGAAGGCACCAGGTGGCGCGGCGGACGCAAGAAGTACTGCCTTATTACCACGTTGGATGTCAAGAATGCCTTTAATACGGCTAGCTGGCACAGTATTCTTGAAGCGTTGCAGCGGCTTCGAGTATCCGAGTACCTCATCAGGATCATATGCGACTACTTCAGGAACAGAGAACGGCAACGCAGGATTTCTGCAGGCGTACCGCAAGGATCCAACACCATGGAACGTCATGTACGACGCAGTGTTTCGCCTGCCGCTACCTGATGGCTGTACAATAGTGGGATTCGCTGATGACATTGCAGTCATCTCAGTCGCTAAACATGTGGGAGAAATCGAAGCCAATACAAACGCAGCCAACCGCGAGGTTATCTCATGGCTCGGGGAAAACGGGTTAAGTTTGGCAGCCCACAAGACGGAAACGGTGCTGGTCAGTAGCAGAAAAAAAGTGGAGTCCGCCACCATTGAAGTTGGAAGCAGCTTGATAAGATCGAAACCTGCCATCAAGTACCTGGGCCTAATATTGGACCACAGGTTACCCTTCAAGCAACATCTTGAGTATGTCGGAGAGAAAGCAGCCCGGATCTCAACTGCTTCAGCGGGAATGATGTCCAATATTGGCGGACCTCGTCAGCGAAGTAGGATGCTGATCGCAAACGTGGTGAAGTCAGCACCGATATGGGCAGCTGCAATGGAGGCACCTTCGTACAGCCGGGAGTGCAAGTCTGCATACCGCAGGAGTGCACTCAGAGTGTTGTGTGCTTTCCGCACCGTCTCTGAGGACGCTGCGCTTGTCCTAGCAGGCATGGCCCCGTTGGATTTACTCGCAAGAGAAGCTTGGAGAAGAGATGCGCCCCCTGATCGTCGGGGAGAGACTCTCGCACACTGGGAGAGAAGATGGACAACTGCTACAAACGGTCAATGGACAAGACGGTTAATACCGGACTTACGACCGTGGGTTTGCAGGACGCACGAGCAAATCGACTTTTACATGTCGCAAGCACTGACGGGACATGAATGCTTCAAGTCCTACTTGTTTAGGTTTAAGCAAAAGACGGATCATTTTTGCACACACTGTGCAGGGATCCCAGAAGACGCTGAACATGTCCTTTTTGTCTGTCCTAGATTTGCTGCTGAACGGGAAGAGCTAAGGTTAGAGATTGGGAGATCATTCATAGTCAATGACTTGATGGGTATTCTACTTAGCTCGCAAAACAACTGGTCTGCTTTTAGCAACTATGCAGCACAAATAATCATATCCTTGCGTCGCGCTGAAAGACAGCGCAGAATGACTTCAAATCCTAGATAGGAATCTAGTGGAGGCTTTCATGCCAGCTCCCCCTCGTGAAGTAATACTTTGCGGTGGTACCGCGAGAGGGAAACGGAGACTAGGGGTCGTTTTAGTGGGTGAGGCAGTCCCAAGTCCCCCTATACAAAAAAAATGCAAGGCCCCCCCACCCCGCTCTCCCATAAGCAAAATTGATTCGTATATAACTTCGGTGTTTTTTGAATTTTCCAAATCTAAAACAAACTCGATTTGAATCTGGTATACACCTACCTACCTACACATGCAAATATTTGTGGCTCTAGCTCTTATAGTCTCTGAGATCGACGCGTTCATACGGACAGACGGATAGACGGACGGACGGACATGGCTAAATCGACTCGACTGTTAATGCTGATTAAGAATATATATACTTTATGGGGTTACATACTTTTGCACAACTTCATGATCCTCTTTTCCCATTTTTAATGGGAAGAGGGTATACAAATTCAAAGTCTAATGTTTGTCATAAAAAATATTGTCTGTATCTCGCATAAGAATGTCCTTTTTAGCTGAATAGTTTGTTTTTTTCATTACAACCATACTCTTCAAGAATGGTTTCAAAAGAGAGAGCATGAAACATATATGTTCTTAGTGTGTGAGCAGCTTGGGATTAAGGTGAAATTTAAAATAATTAAAACAATATGAAATCAATTCAATATTAAACAAAATCAAATTGAAAGGTTACTACTTAATTTTTCATTAAATAAATTTGTTCTGTAGTTTTTAAAAAATGTATGTATTATCAGTCTATGTTTGATTATTTTTGTGTTTTTTATCCACGTACAAGTCAATTTTACTAAATTATGTTTTTTAATTACTGGATTATCCTCAAAATGTTGGAGGGGTCATTATTTCCAAGTTTACCGAAAGAATTATCATTAGAAGTCATACAAAAAAGATGGAACGAGATTGAGAAACACACGGCCAAACACAATCAATTGTTTATGAAAATAGTCAGATTATGTATAACAGAAAATAGATATTTTCGTAATGAATAGACAATATACTAGGGATGTCGAAAATATATCGTTTGTATGAAAATATCGATATAATATCGATATACATTCAATACAAAGGACTACCAATGGGAACCCCAGCGTCGCCGATAACTGCAGACATTGAAATGGAAGAAATTTTAAGCAAGATAGTTAACACAAGACTACTTACATAATATGTAGATAAACTGTTCGCAATCGTAAAGGAGGACGAAATTGAAAAAACTCTAGAGACTTTAAACAAATACCACAAGGACATCAAATTCACCTGTGAAATGGAAAAAGACATAAAACTACCGTTCCTGGACACCTTCGACCATAGAGTGGACAATACGTTAAAACTTGACTGGTACCAGAAAGTCATGGCATCCGGAAGGATGATAAATTACCACTGGAATCATCCAACCAACATGCCGGAAACAAAGTATACAAAAAGTCATATGTAGGTACAACAAAGACGAAACTAAAATCTAGAATCTCTGGACACAAATCTGACATAAAATGACGAGGAGAAACCATAATTCAAGAAACAGCGCTTACGGCCCATTGTGCGGAGAGTGCACACTCTCCGGACTTGACAGCTGTTAGCATTTTACAGCAAGAAAGGGACCATAACAAACGCTTCACACTGGAGTTGCTTCATATTATCAACACACCCACTCATATAAAGCTAAACTTTAGGGCAGATACTGAGAATTGTACACACATATACTTAAGCAAAACAAAAATCTAATTAGTTTTAAACTTTACAGCTGAACATTTAATTTATTGTGTTTAATGTTTTGAGTCTTAAGGGTGACTACTGAGAACGTTCGAATTTTCCTTTAGCTGTCAAATTCCATATAAAAAAATTCCTAAAAAAAACTTTTCCTTGCCTGATTTTGTTGTTTGAAACTCAACAACAAAGCAATACACAAAAATATTTGAAAATTGTCACCAGATCTGGCTCGGCTGCTGTGGGTGGTGTGCATTCTGCGGTCGAAGCGTATTCTTTCACGCGAAAAAGGAATATCTAGTAAATTTCTTGAAGGAAAATTCGAACGTTCTCAGTCAAATTCGATGTTTTTTGTTATATGTTGTTACAGCCCTAAAGAGGAATCCCAACGATGTACGAAATTTATCGGAGTAAAGGAAGAGAAAGAAGAATGTGTTTTTTATTAGTACATAAAGAGCACAAAAATACACCTGACCTGGAGCCGGTTAGAAACCATAAATAAAGAGAGCAAAGGAAGAAAAAAAAAAGGATTTGAAATTAGGAACCCGGCTGGAAAAACGAAACAAATCAAAAAGAACATATACTGGGCTGTCAAATGGAATAACCGCCTACTGCGCCACAAACTGAATTTAAACTGAAAAGCGAAGTGAGCTGTAAAATTAACATTTTGATCAGGCGGTCGGATATAGATCATTGATCTGTCGTTTAGATTCGGCTGCTTCTCAAGGAAAGTCCATTTACCACGCAGTCGTTAACTGGCCAGTCCATTCCGCATTACAATAAATATTTTAAAATTTAATCTATAATTTGTTTTCATGTGAATATATTTAGTAGTCGTATCATTTTTAAGTAGTCAATAAGCGTTGCTTAAAGTTGATTTTCCTTGAAGTTTTCTTCCTCATTAATCAACTCCACCCATTTAATTGCAAACTCCGCCATAAAAATAAATACAAATTTATAAAAGCGTGGCTAAAAATGCGGCCCATATAAATACAATTGTGCGCTTAAACATTAACTCCTCCTTCTTCTTCTTAATTGGCCATCAGTTCCCATCATTGTGCCGATATCAATGGGGAACTTGAGGTAGTCGTTGCCTCTTTTCCCAGTTTCAGCTGGGCCAGATCAAGGTCACTGGGTGGCTGTGTGCGCCACAGTTCGTGTAGATGCTGCAAATGTGCATAAGCAGCCATGGACATATTCAGGCTGGGCATCACAGCCGTAAGACCCGGCTCACCGGTAAAGGCCAAGCCACACAGGCCCAGGTACGTGTGAAAGGGATCTGGTGAGGCCTGTGGCCATTTGGCAAAGCCACCCACCAGCTTATCCTGTGTACTTAAAATATACTCGCGATTTTTGGCATAGTCCGTCAACTCAAAGCCATCGAGTATACAGAGAGCGGCACCAATCCAAAAGGAATAGCAAGTGTCTACCGGTTTATTGGGTCGCCCCTGAAAGCCATCCACTTGCCTAAAGACGAGCCAACGTTTGATGCGTTCTCGGGTGCTCAAGTCCAAGCGATGCAATTGTCCACTCAACTGAAGTGCAGCCAGTGCACAAAATGTGGTACCCCCATGTGCTTCGCCCTCCAACTCTTGACTAAAACCATAATCATAACGCAGGCTTCGTATAATAAACTGAAACATGGCCTCTTTGTTCACATCCCCCCAATAGTCCAGCATGTGACAGATAGTGGCGGCGCAATAAACAAATCTCATGTCATCCTCACTGCCATCAATGCAGGCACTGAAGCTACCCTCGGGACGTTGGACAGCGGCCACACCATCAACAATACTTTTGCGATCCAGACGCGAGAGGTCATCACCCAAAGTGGCCAATACAGCCACACTGGTGTAGGTCATGGCCAGATGGCCCCATTGGTATTTACGCATGCATTCCAGCACCTGGGAGTCATCGGTTTTGGGCACCATGGCACGACAGCCCTGAAAAGGTGAAATATAAAAATGTGAAAATTGTTTGTAAGTGATCTGTGAAAGTGGTTATGCATGTTGGGCTGATAAAAAAATGAAGATAAGGTGAGCAGGAAGTAGTGTTTCGGGTGGAGATGCAACCTTGTCATGATCTAAGTGATTTAGTATTGAGGAGTGGGTAAATTCATTCTTAGATTTTGGAAATTTATGTGTCTATTTTATATGTTCCATGCCAAAAAGAACTGGTCTTATTAAAAGGAAGAAGATTACATGAGATCCAGTTAAGAAGACACAGCGGAAATCCCAACGAACGCAATTTCAGAACCAAAAGACAATGAGAACTGTCGAAAGACTTACTAAAATCCGTAAAAATATCAGCTGTATGCTTGCCTTTAGTAAAACCTTTAATAACTGTAGAAATAAATTCCAGTAGGTTTGTACTTATGGATCTATTTTTTACAAATCCAGAGCTTTTCGGTAGTTAGACGTTAGCATTGCATTATAATGAGGTTTCATCATTGCCACAAGAGCAATGAAAACACCCCCTCCATTACGGTTGTTACGATAAACCCTCAGCGAATCTGAGCAGTTTCAAAACAATTGTTAAAATCTGAAAAAAATGTTCGCTTCTTGGGTCCAGAGAAATGGCGAAACAGCTATTGCGTTACATTATTGAGTCAGAATCAACAACCAAGGACTCACGGGTGGTTAAACTTATCACCAGTTTTCATATCTCATGATTAAACTCCTTAAACATGCTGATGCACTCATCTATATTAGTTCAAATCTTAGTCTAAGTTTCCAGGCCCTAAAAATATAATTATAAATCTCATCAACTAGCAGACTCCAGCAAACAACAAATATCAATATTGCGACGCATCTTTTGATGCGGCAAATGAGACAAACGCTGTGCCACGTAAAAAGATAAGACTTACCTTGTTATTTGTTTACTTTTCAATGACATTTAAATATATTTATTCTCACCATAAATCCACCGCAATGTTTCTCATTGTCGCGTGGCACGACCAGGCCACCATATATCCAATTGATGATATCCTCACGCATTTTGGGTGAGATTAAATGCAGGGAATTGAGCACATCTAGTCCACAAACGGCAAAGAACACAATGGTGCTCCTAAAAAGATAAGACAGTTTTAATCCTCGAACTGTTCACCCTGATCCTGATCCCACCCCCACTCACCTGGTGTTATCATGCGAGGCCATTCTGGCTGGCAACAAGTGAAGGAAGCGTAAAAGATTTTTAGCATGCTTCGACAGCAGCACGGGCTCGGGCGCAACGGCGTCTTCCATATCTATGTGGTAGGACATTGTGTTTGTGGTTTAGTATATTGACTCAACTGGTAACAGGAACTGGAACTTGTTTTTATCAGTGAGCGAGTGCGAGTGTGTGTTCTGTTTCAGTGATATGACTAATTGAGGCGGCGGGGGACTTCGAAGACGGAGACAGCCAGTTTGGAGTGAATGCGCTCTGCTCAATAACTGTGCACCTACACGTGCACGCATTTAAATAGTCTAGCAATTTACCTTTTTGTTTATAAGCCGGTTTGCATTGTAATTTCAAGCAAATGGGAGAGAACAACAATAAAAAAAACCCAAGAGCAAAAAGATATCAGAACTGCTGCGAACTGCTTTGCGGTTTTGCCATTCGCAGTAAAATTGTGGCTATACGTGGCGGCAGATCATGAAGTGCGAAAGTTAACCCATTAATACCGCTTAAAAGAGAACATAAAATGATCAAGACTTATCGTGGATTTTCGGTTAACAACCCTTATAAGATCTATTTAAGTGAAATAGCTGTTGAATGCTTCAGATCAAGGCTAATTTGCATAACACTGTTAGATTTATTATTTTGATCTAATTTATGGCCTATCTACCCAGCAAGCAAAGTTCGGAGATCTCTAAATTTTGTGTCTGAAAAGAGCCGAGCTTAAGTCCGTTTTTGGGGTAAACAATAAAAAAAGCTCATTCCGAAAACTTTTTTGTGCACATTATAAAAAAGTGACAGAAATCGCACATATTGCCTGCTGTGTAGTGTATCTCGTGGGTTAATCTTAAAATGGTACTTTATTTCGCGGGTTTTTTTGTGACCGATTAACATCTCTTAGGGACATGCAATATCCCTTTTTGAAATTTTGCATTTTGGAAATTTGAAACAACATCCATTGCATACCCATTGGAGTTGCAAAATAAGGTCAGTCACTTGTATTAAAAATGATATTTATTTGAAACAAAAAGTATCCTAGTATGGGTGATCTAATCAGAACAATTTATGCACCGAAAAGTGAAACTTTAATTTTGTAGAAGAATCTTCGCTCTTGCTCTGAAAATATTAAATTTCTAAAGCTGTATTTTCACTTGTCGAGATCTCATACGAGATGGAGGAAAAGCCCTCAGTTTACTATGAGTTGGCTGTCAAAAAACCCATTTGAGAAATCGAAATTAGAGAATAGCCTACTTCTCATTCAGTTTTTCCATGCTTTTCATAAATTTTTGTGTTTCTCAGATTGACTATTACACTTTTCTGATATCTCTTTTGAGAAAATTTCATGAGATATCAGACAAGTGAAAATACAGCTTTACAGAATCATTTTTATCTAACAATTCCATTTGAGTTCGATTCTTCCAAGATGTTGACGTAGATTTCTGTTATATAGTTCAACAAATTTCCACATTTTGAGTAAGCCTCCGATATTTTTTTTACTAAAACGCACGGACTTTTAATAACTCACAGTTCCGATTCTTTTATCTATAATGTACACCTTTACTTAAAATATTTAAAGCCAAATAAAAGCAGTTAAGAGAATTTTAATTAGTTTTCTTGATTGTTTTAAGCGCCTGAAAATGCTAAACATTGTTTTGGCGTATTACGTCTTTCACTACGTGTAAACACTGATTGTCTGCAAAATCGGTTTACGTTGCCAAGCGAATGGTACACAGTCAGCAGTCAGCTGTTCGCCAGCCGCATTTTGTAATTTACTTTTAGTTAATTGTTAATTAATATATCTCTTAAAAATGCGCCTAACACAATTTTTGACCAGCAAATTGAAGAACTACTCCAATCTGCCCAAGGAATACATAGAGCGCAGCAAGAAACAGGTGAGATAGAGACCAGTTTTCAGTCAACATGGAGTAAGCGGAGGACGCTCACGTAACCTCTCTGAACTCGCATTTAGGTCTTTTGGCAAACACCCAAGGAGACCAACTATCTGCCACGCACTGTTGAACGCAAGCGTTATCGTTATACCACCAACCGTCCATGGACAGGCCAATTTCGGCAACAGAACATGCCCGGCACCATGCGTCGCAAGGTGTTTGTGGAGCCAGTGGGTAAGCATAGTCAACTGCATCTCACGAATTATGTATTCAATCAAGTCTGTTTCTGTAGAGGAGTGGAGCTTCTTCCGTGGCGATCGCATTGAAGTTCTGGTGGGCAAGGACAAGGGCAAACAGGGCATTATCAACCAGGTGATACCCGAACGCAATTGGGTCATTGTCGAGGGCATCAATTGGCATTATCGACGTGTGGGCGCTGAAAAGGAATTTCCAGGCATCATTATCAAATCTGAGGCTCCACTGCATGTGACCAAAGATATTCGCCTGGTGGATCCCTCGGATTTGCAGGGCACAGAGTTCGAATGGCGCTTTACAGAGGAGGGTGAGAAAGTTCGTGTTTCCATGCGTTCTGGCCGAATTATACCCATTCCCGAGACAAATAATCAAACAATTGACTTCAAAACACCAAATGCTTATATAGAAAGGGAAAAGGATACCCCGGGTAAGCACCAATCAAAGACCTTTTGTGGAGTTAAACATGTTTTTATTTGATATTCAGCTGCTGTGGTGGGTGAGATAACGTTTCAGCCCAAGTTGTCCACTTTTGAAATGGACATTATGGAGGAAATGGGCATCAAGGAAGAGCGCACACCAGCCAAGAGCTATTGGTATTAGCTTTCATACATTGTTTGTTTAATAGTAATAATAAAATTAAAAAAAAAAAAATGGTCATTTGCCCACGCCACTGAAGATCTCCTCGCGATGTTCCCTTAGGGATTTGGCCAAACGTCTTACGGTCTGCTCGGCCTTGTCGAAATCATTTCGCAAAGTTTTGTTAAATGTCTCATAGAGCCAAGTGCAGGTTTTGGAGACATTCGCCTCGTAACTGTTGAATACTCGACTGGTATGCTCATATCTGCAAAGAGTTGAAAAGTTGTTTGTTAGAAATATTAATAGAATATAAAGTATTCAACCAGGAATGCAACCAAACCGCTAACTCCAACTAATAAACCAAACCGGCGTCACTTCGAAAATGCTGAACCGAACCGAAGACCACAAAGCAAAACGGTTCCGTACAGTGTACGACGAGTTTTAAGATGTAAAAACTTCGAAATTTTAGTCATATCCCCAACATAAGTCCCAATCGATGCCAGTTTAAAACATGTGATCCCGTACATTTCCTGTAATTGTCCACCGACCTATTAAGGCCCCTTTCTGGTATTGAAAGTTTTTATACTCTGTACCAGAGGTACACAGAGTATATTAAGTTTGTGCAAAAGTGTCCGTCTGTCCGCAGATTTTCCCAAGTTCCCCTGAACCGATTTTGATGATGTAGGGCCATTAAGGACGCAGAATTAAAGTGGCTATGGCCCGAACAAAAATTGTTGTACTATTTTTTTTGTTCACTGGACTGCAAAAAAAATTGTCAAAAATCAATCAAATTCCTTCTTTGGAAGTTGCTTATCGATTTGTCTGCGTATCCCATTTCCTTTATGGGACGATATTCTTACTATTCTGTCTTGCTATTTCACCTCAATCCAACATTAGCCAGGAGCACGGATTTTAAAGTTAAATCATTATGGACTATTCAAATGTTAAGGAATTCCATTTCAAAAATTGTTGAAAATTCATATATTCACTTTAGAAATGATAATATTCCCAAAAATGGAGTAAATGTTAGAGGAAAAGACGCTTCAGATGAGTTTTGGCGTTTTAAGGAGCTGTTTGGTATAAAAAGGTCTAAGAAAAAATGTTTAATTTGTTTAAAGTTTAGCTAGACCAAATTGAGTTGGTTCAAACAAAAACCTAAGGTTTAATAACTCTAAAAACCAGAACTAATATTTTATAATGTGTTCGAGCCCAAAGAACCCAACTATATGTTACATTACATGGGTGTCCTACCAAATTTATGGGTTTTCAAGCTTCCGCAACTTTTAAAGTCCAAAAGCAATACTTTCCGTTCATATTTAAGGAAATTTCGTAATGTAAGACTTAAGAACTGGCGTAAGAGATGAAGATTCGGTAAAGTTTCGGATTTACCGCAACTTCAAAGGTCCATAAAAATAACTTTCCGAGCAGATTAAATGAAATTTTTTAATGTTAGACCTTAAGAAGGGACTCAAAGGGTTAAGATTCGGAGGAATTAGGGTCGATCCTTGAACAAAAAGAAGTTTTTGACATCATTTCGGATTTGCCGTTACTCCAAAAGTTCGAAAATATGACTTTCCGACAGTGTTGACAGAATATAGATTTCAAAAGTTGGTAGATAAAAAAGTAGCTAAATGTCAAAACTAAAGAAAATATGTGTTTTTGAGACTAAAGACCAATAACAATTTTAAAAAATTACTTTTCAAAATGCTAAGATAAAAAAATCTTTAAAAAGAGACAGAAAACAGCTGTTGATTCAGAACTTTGGGAGTCCGACCCGAACCCGGATCTAAGTACAAAAAACGCTGACAAAGGATCGATTCTAACCAAAAATTTGCAAATAAGGTACCGGAATTTAGTGAATTTTTAGATCATGCTGAATATTTTCATTGGACCACAGTAGTAATAGGACCCCTCAGTTGGGCTCAGTACATGGATTTCCTTAATTGCTCTTCGGTTGTGATAAACAGGCAATGCGATCTTTCATGATGTTAGCATTTAAGGCATAAGTTTGAGAAGTGAAACTAAACTGAAATCTCTCATAACCTAAAGCTATTTCTAATGATTATGGTTTTATTAACCAATCCAAAACTCACTTTTGAGATGTTATACTCAGAGGATGTTCTCTAGCAAAGAATGTTCAGGCTTCAAACCAATTCATTAGGCATTAATTCGCATTTAGTTTTAAAAAATACCGAAATTGTTGCAAATAGCTAAACACAATTTAAAAAATGTCAGCGTTATATCAAATATGTATATCATTTTCAAAAAATTAATAGCATTCTCTCTTTCGAAATTTCCGAGTAGATTTAAAGGTAAGTCGCGACAATACACCCAAAGAAGGCCTTTAAGAGTTGAGATAAGGTGCAATTATGTAGGTACGACCCAAGAACAGAGCCGTACAATTATCGTTTTTCCCTTTGCGGTCTGCCATACAACACCGGAAAAGCCCCGCCTATCTACTTCGTTTCGGTTTTGTTTCGTTGACTGTCTCTTGGGTTTGTTTTCTCAAACTTTTAACCCTGGCGCCATTGCGTGATCAAAAAACGCTCGCTTGTCTTTTTTGTATTTGATTGTTTTTCAGTGGTGGGTGGCGAACCGTCTCACCTTTAAATTTTTCTTAGTATTTATTTTGGCGACCATCCCGACCCTGGGTCTGGGTTGGACCCCACACACCCACCCCCTACACACACAAATACTTACATTCCTCCATCTCCACCACATTCTGGCATTCGCCGTGACGGTCAAATCTGACTCGCAAAGGGTCCGTAATAAACGTTATTTTTAAACAGCGAAAAATGGTCTACAGTTATTTGCTAGCTTCGAAAATTTAGAAAAAAATTCTTTCCCCACAGTTTTTAGGTCAATTTGAAACTTAATAAAGAAAGGTTTTAAGGCTTGGCATTAACACAAATGCGACTTTTGTCAACATTTCGATCTGCCTTACCTTCGAAAGTACGGAAAATAATAGCTTTGCAAACAGAATTAAGTAAAATTCGAGACGTTATCCTTAAGTACAGGGCATAAGAGTTGAGATTCTAGAACAGAAATGAGTTTTTGGCTTATATTTAAACTTGCCGTAACTTCAAAAGTCCGAAAAATGACTTTCCACGCAGATTCATAAACAAATTGAGCTGTTATACTTAGGAATGGATTTTAAGCGTTGAGATTTGAAAGAATTTCTGACGATCCAAGAACATAAATAGCGTGTTGGGCTTTTTTGGGTCTGGCTTACCTTTAAAAGATCAATAATAATTTTATTGCACGCTGATTTAAGGGAAAATCTAGATTTTCTGCCAAAACGCAAACAGGCCTTCAATAAGTAAATAATAAATTGAGAGTGAACAGTTCAGTCGGCTTCAACAACCATGAAATAAACCGAACCTTTAAAAAAAACTGTCAACCGAACCTGATATTATTTCCGATTAGTTTTCACATCTAGTTACAACCGAATTTTTTAAATGAACTTAAGAATTTTTGTTTGCGAAATTTTCCACCACTTACCTAGGCTTATTGGCGATATCTGTTATCAAATAGGTATTACAATGCTTTACCGCCAACACCTGACGATGACTCATATATTTAAGTTCCACATGTGGCAGAGCCAAGTGAGCCGCCTCCAAGGAGATCATCGAAGCATGCAAAAGGCTGCGACACTCCAAAGCTGTTTGCAGTTTTTGCTTGGGATCACTTAAAGGAAAATAATAAATTATAGAAAATTTAAATGAATTTTAAATAGTTCCCCGCTTACATTAATCTGCTTAGCTGACGCCATTGTTTCAGTGCTTGTGTGGAGGAATTGGCGGCTGCTCGTAAAAGTAATCCACAAATACGCCATTGCTCCAAGGCACTTCCCAACTTATCCCGTATATCCCTTGCCGTCTCCAATTGCTCATCTATGCTCTCCTCCAGCCGCGTCATATACGTTCCGCCACTAATATAGGCTATAATGCCATCCTGATTCACATACAGCTCATTCAGCTCAGCATAACTCTCCACTAAAGACTTCTGCCGCTGTCTGGTGTGATCTAACAATTCATTATAGTATCGTATGCTAAGCAAATAAAGTGCAGATTCACTCAGATTGGCAAAGAAATCTTCGTGCATGGAAGCCTTGTTTGAATCACCAATCACACCCAGATTGTGGGCCAACTGAAAAAGAAAAGATAAGTTGAGGTGAATATGAAGTTTTTCCAGCTAAATTTGATAAGTACCTTCTTCTGCTCTAAAAACCAGTTTATCTATTTGCTTACATTTATGATCATTGCAAATGTAGACGTGAGTTAGAGATTTCCAACATTCATATTTCTAAACCCTTAAATTTTCCATATTTTAGTTTTAATTACAGGTTTCATTTTATACATATTGAAAAGTACCAGCTAATCGATATGTAGAAAGTATCTTCCATTTGTACATCCTTCAAACAAAATTTCAAAAGTGATTCCTTGATTTATACTTGTTTTATTTCTTATAAACTTAAATTTCCACTTTCTTAAACTTAGATTCATTGGTTGTTATCCTAACGAATTGCTTTGGCGAGTGCTGCGCTTTCCGAATGGTCCCATTGGATTACTTTTTCCGGTGTGTATTGATATGATACTTTAGATGAGATCTACGCACAAAGGTTTTTGAGCACTGCGTACACTCGAACGGTCTTTCCCCAGTATGAGTGAGTAAGTGACCTCTTAGAATGCTTCGGTGGCCATAGGTTTTAGAGCAATGGCTACATTTGTAAGGTCGCTCTCCAGAATGTGTAAGAATGTGTTCCATCAGATTGTTTTTGAGGAAATAGGCCTTTGGGCACTCGGAACATTTGAAGTTACGTTCCCCCGAATGATATCGAATGTGAACATTTAAGGAACTCTTTTCTTTAAAGGTTCTCAGGCAGATGGAACACTTGTGGGGTCGCTCTCCAGTATGAGTGCGTAAGTGAATCTCTAGCTGTGAATTATACTTGAATAATCTCAAGCATTGTGAACATTCGAATTGCGGTTTGTCTGAGCGAGTATTGGGCTCCTTGCTCTTCTCGTCGCCCCATGCTTTCACTGGGGTTGTGTGACCGCTAAAGTACTGAAGACTCTTCTCAAATCGCCTCTTGTATTTTAATGCAGTTTTTGCTGTTAGTAGGCAAGAAGGGCATATCCTTTCCGGTAGTCCCACATTAGGTTTAATCACGCTTCCAGTCACCTCTTCTAGCATAGACACTATATCAACATGTCCCACTCCAGAATCGTCTATGTCTGTGTATATATTTTGCCAGGTGTTGGTGTCATGGGGATCATTTTTCATACAAGCGCGACATTGCTTGTCCTCACGTAGTCCCTTTGCTCTGGTTGCCATTCCACAACGAAATCTTAGTGAATAACTTATTTAAACCGCAAAGACGAGTAATTTTTGAGCTATTTCAAGATGAGTGCGACCATAAGTGACAAAACCAAAAATACCAAATTGAACTAGTTCCATTATAGACTCTGTAAATTCACCGTGAGGCAGACTTTTAACTTAGTGACTGCTCTGTTAATCGCTATATGGGTAAATCTTTCTCAAGTGTGCCACTCGAAAAATTCATATTTTCATGAATTTTTTTTTGAGATGTGATAAATTTTGGTTTATTTGTCATGTTAGTAACGATTAGTAACGAGTTTAGTTACTAATTAAACATTACGGGGGTGACACAGAAATCTCTAGACATTTTGCCGTCGGTTGGTTTGTAAATCTCTCTAAAAACTCTTCGGTGCCACAGAACTTAATGATATTTCATTTTCTTATTCGAAAGCCTAGTTAAAAAGTGTGTGCATAAGATTATGGTCCAATTACAAAAACAGAGCAAATTATTAATAATAATTTTTATTCACAGCTATATTAATGTTTATACCCGTTACTCGTAGAGTAAAGGAATCCACTTTCTTTAGATTCTAGGGGTAATTCGTTCAAAACTTTTGGCAAAAAGCATATGCATAAATTTGGTGCAAAAAAAGTGAATTTTAGAATTAATTTAAGAAGAGACCATGGAAGTCCGCCGCAAATTTTTTGCATGATAGTTCTTCATAGTTCATAGTACTTTTGAAATTTTTTGAGCACAGGTCCCTCTTCTAGACAATTACCGACAATGCTTCAAAATAAAGACCAGTGATGTTTGTTTGTTTTAAGAATACTGCACCCCATTTGACCTCTTTCAAATTTAAAAAATATATGTAAAAATTAGTAATTTGCAATTTATTTCAACTTGCAATTCTTCGCGTTTTACAAGTAATTTCACGCATTTTTAGGTCCCCTCAATATAAAAAAAACATTTGTTTAAAATATGGCGAAAAGAAAGCACAAAAATGGAAAATTTTATCGCTGCTTTCAAACATGTAGTTGACAAACTTGGAGTTGATTCAATGGAGTTGCAAGACGAGTAATAAACAAATTTAATCTTACTTATGAAATTCTTACAGGTTTTAGTTCGAATGCCATGATTTTGTGGTCGTTACAGAAATAGTATTCATATGACCTACTATTCTAAGGCAGAAATCTGAACAGATCTTTTCAACTAAACAGTTCCTTACGATATAATGATTGTTCGTCAGCTCCACTTCTTGGTTTCTCATTTTTGGAGTCCAGCCTGCTGTCTCTGTGTTGAATCCTTTAATTGGCGAAAAGCTAGCACATATTATTTTTAGTGACAAGCCTGAAGGTGATGCTTAAGACCACGAGGTCGGGTAAAGGATTTCGAACACTGCGAGCACTTAAAGGGCAGTTCCCCAGTATGAGTGCGAATGTGAATCTTTAGACCGCTTTGGTGGCTAAAGGTATTCGAGCAGTAGGAACATTTAAAGCGTTCTCCGGTATGAAGGTGAAGATGATGCTTGAGACTGCTTGCATGACTGAAGGTCTTCGAGCACTGGGTACAATTGAAGGGTCGTTCTCCAGTATGAATGCGTAGATGTTCTTTTAGAGTGCCCTCCCGTCTGAAGGTCTTCGAGCAGTGGGAACATTCAAAAGGTCTTTCTCCGGTATGAGTCAGTAGATGATGCCTTAGACTTCGGTCATGGCGGAAAGTTTTTGGGCAGAGGGAACATTTAAAGGGTTGTTCCCCTGTATGAGAGCGAAGGTGATTTTTTAATTGAATCTTTTGGTTAAAGGATTTTGAGCAGTGGGAGCACTTAAAGGGCCGTTCTCCAGAATGTGTGCGAATGTGTTCCATCAGATTGTTTTTGAGGAAATAGGCCTTTGGACACTCGGAACATTTGAAGTTACGTTCCCCCGAATGATGTTGAATGTGAACAGTTAAGGAACCCTTTTGATTAAAGGTTTTCAGGCAGATGGAACACTTGTAGGGTCGCTCTCCAGTATGAGTGCGTGAGTGAATCTTTAGCTGGGAATTATACTTGAATATTCTGAAGCATTGTGAACATTCAAAGTGCTGTTTATCTGAGCGAGTATTGGGCTCCTTGCTCTTCTCGTCGCACAGTGCTTCCACTGCGCTTGTGTGCTCTCTGAAGCACTGAAGACTCTTCTCAAATCGCCTCTTGTATTTCAATGCAGTTTTTGCTGTTAGTAGGCAAGAAGGGCATATCCTTTCCGGTAGTCCCACATTAGGTTTAATCACGCTTCCAGTCACCTCCTCTAGCATAGACACTATATCAACATGTCCCACTTCAGAGTCGTCTATGTCGGTGTATATATTTTGCCAGGTGTTGGTGTCATGGGGATCATTTTTCATACAAGCGCGACATAGCTTGTCCTCAGGTAGTCCCTTTGCTCTGGTTGCCATTCCACAACGAAATCTCAGTGAATAACTAATTTAAATAGCAAATATAAGAAATTTTTTAGCTATTTCAAGATGAGTGCGACCATAATTGATAAAACCAAAAATACCAAATTGAACTAGTTTTATTTATTGACTCTGTAACTTTTTGGGGTCACCATGAGACAGACTGTTCATTATGGGCAATTCTTTTTCAAAAGCGAAAAATTCATATTTTCATGGTTTTTTTATTGGAGATGTGATAAACGTTGGGTTATTTATCTCATATACATGTTATAGTACAACATTTGAAGTAGCAGAAAAAAATTTCTATCTAAAAATTTCGATAAACCAGTCCAAGGCAGCGAATTTTTGTAGGCGCCTCGATAAAAAGTGGTTTTGAACATCATAATTCGTTACCGGATCATCCGAAACAAAATGGTCGAAGTGCGTTTAATAGGAAATATATTTCCGAGGTAATCAGGAAGAGTTTTCTTTTTTGTGATTTTTTTTTTAGTTTTTGGCAGCATTTTGAAGTGAATACTCCCAAAATATCATTCAAAAAAATTCAAAAAAAAAATATTTTTAAATCCTTACCCCCCAACTTATTATATCTTTGGCTTGAGAGAACATTTTTAAGCTTTTAAAATTTGGTTGATCGGATTATTATTTCACTTTTTTAGAAATATATAATAACTCAGAGCCCAAAATGTGGTTTTTGAACCATTGCTGTTGCCGCAGGTATTTATTTTACACTTTTATTTAAGCTTTCGGAGGCTGGCAAAAGCTGTCTTCAAAAAATTTGTTGCTAAATTTTACTGGCTAAAATGTTCCCCTTAAGGAAAATTCACCGACACCGATCGACACCCAGCACCCAAAAAAAGTCAAGGTTTCATTCGCAGCAAATTAAGGTCTCTTCTGTCTGGTCTAGAAAATTTTCTTTCCGACTTTTTTCCCCCTTCATTGGTCTTAACTCCGTTATTTGTTGACCGATCCCAAATATTTTGAAACCGACCAGAATGGTGACTATTAGGAAGTAATTTGAAAAACAATTTGAGAATCAGTTTTGGAAAAAATGGTTTCGAGATAATCGTGTTAAAAGTTTCGACAACTGTTTTCGATCAAATAAAATAGACACTATTTTCAACGGATTTAGAACATGAATTTGATGCATTTAGGTGTTAGCTTTCACGGGGAATTTTTTTTTTAATGATTTTTTCGAAAACAAAAGTTTTTTCCAAAAAAAAATACGACGATTCTACCTACCTCCACAAAAAAAATTCTTAAAAAAACCAAATTTTATTTTTGACTTGAAATTTTCAAGGGATGTCTTTAACTACCTAACACATAATAAAAGCCAAGAAAAAAAAATTGAACAAATTTTTTTGCTGTGGGTATACAGTACCCTTAAATATTTTTTTTTTCGAAACCACGTTTTTCAGAATGGTTCACACCTTTTCTTAAGTTCTACTGGACCGATTTCAATGATGTAGGGCTTAAAGGACGCAGAATTGACGCGGCTATCGCCCGAAACTCAGTCATCGAAAAAAACCCAATGTTTTATTATTTTTTTGTTCTCTGGACTGCAAAAAAAATTGTCAAAAATCGATTTCTCATTTTGAAATGGCCACAACTTTTACAAATACAATTTTTTTCATGATTCTGCTTCGTGTCATAATAGCATTTATACTTAACAGTTTTCCGTTTTGCTTTTTGATAATGGGTATATGGAACTCAGGAGATATGTTCTTCAATGATAGTGTTGCGAGATGAGATATTTTCAGAAGAGGTCATAACTAAAGTTTTGTCTTTACATCCGTAATTTTACTCATTTTAACACTTTTCATAAGGACTCTATCTATGTCTAGTAAAAATTGATTTGCGTTAGTTCAATAAAATAGTGAACATTTTTGGGGACCATGAAAAATAGGTTGTACACTAGGGCACGTTTTTTTTTATCGCTAGTTTATGGTGTATATTTACCGAGAAAAGAGAAAAAAGCTATGTTTCAGTGGACGCGACGGGGCTTAAAGCAAACTTTATGGCCTCGACGCGCCCATAATTTTTTTTTTTGTTTGAAATTTTATTATCTATAATACAAAAAGGAACCTTTGTAGGTGGCTCCGTTACTAAATTTCAATTTTGCCCTTAAAAACGCACCCTATTGTACACTGTAAAAACCATTACCCATATGTAAAGGTTATTTTACATACGCCCCTCCCTGATTTTGAAGTAGGAAAAAGTCGACTTTTACTTAGGCTTTTGTATTTTATTGTGAAATGAAGCGGTACTTTTTTCCCAAGGCAGAAATTCTGCCAAGGGCTTCAGCTGAACAGCTCCTGCTGTTTTAATAATTGTGCGACTGCTCCACTGCCACTATCTTCCTATTTTGTCATCTGAAATGATCAAAAGCTCGTCGTCTACATTTTTGGAGTCCCATCTGCTGTCTCCTTGTTGAATCCTTTAATTGGCAAAAAGCCAGCACTTTTTATTCTTAATGACAAGCCTGAAGGTGAAGCTTAAGACCTCTAGGTCGGGCAAAGGACTTCGAACACAGCGAGCACTTAAAGGGCCGTTCCCCAGTATGAGTGCGAATGTGAATTTTTAGACCGCTTGGGTGGCTAAAGGTATTCGAGCAGTAGGTACATTCGAAGCGTTCTCCGGTATGAAGGCGAAGATGATGCTTTAAACTGCTTGTATGGCTGAAGGTCTTCGAGCACTGTGTACAATTCAAGGGTCGTTCTCCAGTATGAATGCGTAGATGTTCTTTTAGAGTGCTCTCTCGTCTGAAGGTCTTCGAGCAGTGGGAACATTCAAAAGGTTTTTCTCCGGTATGAGTCAGAAGATGATACTCTAGACTTCGGTTATAGCCGAAAGTTTTTGGGCACAGGGAACACTTAAAGGGTTGTTCCCCTGTATGAGAGCGGAGGTGATTTTTTAATTGAATCTTTTGGTTAAAGCATTTTGAGCAGTGGGAGCATTTGTGGGGGGCTGTCATCGTGTGAGTTCGAAGGTGCATGTTTTTAGCATAATTGGATTTAAAAGATTTCAGACAGTGGGAACATTCGAAGGGTCGTTCGTCGGTGTGAGTGCGAAGATGGCACTTAAAATTGTATTTATTGCTGAAGCTCTTTGGGCACTGGGAACAACTGTACGGTCGCTTTCCAGTATGTGTGCGAAGATGTTCTTTCAGATGGTGGCCACGTCTAAAGACCATCTGGCAGTGTGAGCACTGAAATGGTCGTTCCGCAGTCTGAGTCTGAAGGTGTTCGGTCTCCTTGTTGGCCTCCTTGTCGGTTATTTCTTCCAATAAACTTGTGCTTTCCTTCTGTTCCACCTGCTCTCTTAAGTACTGAAAGCTCTTCTCAAATCGACGCTTGAAGTTGATTACAATTTTTGCTGAATGGAGGCAAGAAGGGCATATCCTTTCCGGTAGACCCTCATTAGGATTAACTATGCTTCCGGTTACCTCCTTAATTATAGACATCAAGCCGCCATGTTCCGCCAGGGACTCTGTATCTTTGAATATATTTAGCCAGGTGGAACCAGCGTCCTTACTGGCCATACAAACGCAGCATAGCTCGGACACGTTTAGACACATTGTGGAAGCCATTCCACAACGAATTTCCAGTTAGTTACATATGTAAACAACAAATGGAGAGCAACTTGTCACGAAAACAGACCACTTTGAGTTACTTTAAGACGAGTGTGACCGTAGTGTGAGTAGAGCAAAAATACTGAATTGAACTTGTTGCGTTTATATTCAAAATATAATTATACTCTTGCAGAGGGTATTATAAAATTGTCTGGATGTTTTTAACTGATTGAAGGAAGCATCTCCGACCACATAAAATATATATATATTCTTGATCAGCAAGACGAGCTGAGTTAATTTAGCCATGTCCGTCCATTAGTCAGTTTTAAAGCCATCTTGACCAAACTCTACATGAAGCCTTTAAGTACAAATACGCTGCACATTTGTCGGAACCGGCCGGATCGGAAGACTGTAGCATATAATAACTGTCATAGGAACGATCGGTCGAAAAACTAGTTTTAGTGGGAACAACTTTTTTGTTTTCAATGGCTACGTCCTTATCATTGGCATATACTTATTTTATATATTTTTACACAATTCTACAAAGTTTTGTCCAATTCGGATGACTATCTGCAATACGAATGATCGGTCGAAAAAGAAGTTCTAATGAAAAAACTTTTTTGTTATATAAGGAATCGGCTTCAAATTTGGTTGATGTAAGTCATGCTGGTTGATGTATTCGAAATCGGCTTAACTTTAAGGTAGAGCAGTACTTTGCTCCCAAGGCAGAAAAATTAAGTTAAAAGAATTTGACTTTATATTTATTTTTTTAGAAATATTTTGTTATAAGAAAATATTTGATACATCGAACATAATTTTTTTTTTCGAAGAGTTAACAAGGAGTACTAACTCAATACAGGACTAAAACAACAGGGCAAATGCTTGGATGTCAGCTTAGCGCTGATCTTGGAGGCGAGTTGTCATTCTGCTGGGTAACCAGTAACCATTACGAACCATCATGATACCTGCTGTATGTTGATTTTGTCGCATAATATCAAAATTTCCAAATCGCGGTATACCACACCAGGGAGCATCAGTAATGCGCTCTAGGACTCGTCTTATTGAAGACTCCAGTTTTTTTGTATCCGTGGTTGAATTTTTGAACCATTAACGGCTATGTTTCAGCTATTCGCCCAACAACCAAAGCAGTTCAGGAACTGCTGGACCTTAGCAGATGCCCTTTTGATATGATATTTTTGTTTATAATTAATAAAGGCTGATTTTTTTTGTTGACACCTTTAGTTCCTTGTGTTTCAGCTGCAAAGTTCTGGTTCTTTTGAAGATTCGGAATTTTGGAGTCCATCTGGCTTTCTCCATTTTGAATTCTTAAATTGGCGAAAAGCGAACACTTAAGGGTTCGCTACCTGGTGCACAACCTGAACGTGACGCTTCATAGCGCTTTTTCGGCCAAAGGATCGCGAACACTGCGAACAAATAAAGGGTCGTTCCCCGGTATGAATGCGAAGGTGACCGCCTAGAATGATTCTATTACTAAAGGTCTTCGTGCAGTAGGAACATTCATAGGGTCGTTCTCCGGTATGAATGCGAAGATGATCCTTTAGGCTATTATGATAGCTAAAGGTCTTTGGACACTGGGAACACTTGTAGGGCTGTTCCCCCGTATGAGAGCGAAGGTGATAGTTTAAATGTCCCTTTTGGTAAAAGGCTTTCGAGCAGTGGGAACAGGCGAAGGGTCTTTTCCCCGTGTGAATGCGAAGGTGAGTAGTTAGACTGTTTTGAAGTTGGTAGGTTTTTGGACACTGGGAACATTTGAACAGTCGTTCTCCAGCGTGAGAGCGCATGTGTCTTGTTAAATTGGATCTTCTAACAAAGGATTTCGAGCAGTCTGAACAATCATATTTGGGTTCCCAATCGCTCTCTGAGCTATGGCTCTCGCATTCGACGTCGGGCTCTTTGCATTTAAAGATTTTCTCGCTGAGGCACTGAAAGCTCTCTTCAAACCGCCGCTTGAACTTAAATGCAACTTTAGCTGTTTGCAGACAAGTGGGACATATCCTTTGGGGTAGTCCTTGATTAAGCACAACCACGCTTCCAGTCACCTCCTCTATCATTGACATCAAGCCGCCTGGTTCTGTCTCGGAGTCTTTGTCGGTGAATATATTCAGCCAGGTGATGTCAGTTGTATCAGCTACCGAGCTGGCCATACACACGCAGCATAGCTTGGCCACATTAAGACCCTTTGCTCTGAGCGCCATTCCCCAAGTAAATCTCAGTTAAATTACAAAAGTAAACAACAAATTTGACACAGCAATTAGCTATTTAGAGACGAGTGTGGCCGTTCGTGACAAGACCTAAAATACTAAAGTTTAAATAAAACTACAGTGGCTCATCGCATAAATGTTTAAAAAAATCCATCATAGGAGAGAATATCGCTTAACCCCGTCTGTTCTATACCTAGTACGTGCCAAAATGTATATACTGCTCAATTTTTAAATGAATGTTAGCTGGCTCGAGGTCAGGTTGGTAGAAAAAAATGTAGCTTTTGTTTTCTCCAATATATTTCGGTTGCTCTTCGGCAACCGTCTTCAGAGCAAATAACAAAGAATTACACAAATATTTAACATATACAACCTTTTTCTCAATTACACTTCCACAAAAATTTTGTTATTTGTAGTCGGTTTTTGTTGTAAATTTGGTACCTAAATCACAAAACTTTTGCGGAAGTGGAATTGAGAACAAGGCTGATTCATTGCGTGTTGTGTTTTGCTGACGGTTCAACTTATGAAATAATAATTAAAGACATTTTGAGTAAATAGATTTCTTGCACAAAACTTTTTTTTCTTTGGCCTACAGTGTCTACTGATAATCATTTAACAAAAAATCCCAATGCAGTTTTCGATTTTTTAAATTTTCGTACAATTTGTACACTTCTGCTCTCTGTGTCGTGGAGTCTTAACCCTCCTAGCATAAATTCATATCTTAAGGTCCTCTTCTGGTCTAGGACTGGACTAAATTTGATCTGTTTTTTAAAAACTTTTGAAAAAAATTGGGAAAATATTTTGTAGCTCTGATCTTTGTATTTGTTTGCAGAATTCACTAAAAACAATATAAAATCAAAAATTTGTGAATGCGAAAAGTTCTCGACCTCCAAAGCCGGCTTTCCGGGAGTCAGCATTATCTTAAATCAAAACGGAAGACGGAAAATTGGTTGGTATGAATGCCTTTATGGCCCAAAGCAGAATCAAATCAAAAAATATTGAATTTGAAAGAATGACAGCTATTTGAATATGAGAAATCGATTTTAGAAATTTTTTTGCAGTCTAGTGTAACCATTGTACTATTGCTACCAAACCTGACAATGTTTATAATATAATGTTTCTTCATTCCAATATTGAAATATATATAGCCGTCACCAGGTCAATGACGGTTTATTTTCTGAATGTACTCGACTCATTGATTGAATTGAATCTCTACCAGCATTCACTTTCACTTAAATTCATTGAAGAGTGTCAAAACGCATTCAATTCATTTTGAGCTTGAAGCCTGAGTTAATTTGATTGCAATCATGAAGCCCTCTACTTGGTATGTTCTAAATGAAATGTTGACAATTCCCAACCTATCGCTCACTTACTTCAACACTGTCTTAACCCAAAAAACGTGTTTTAATGATGCAGAAATATTCCCCATATCGTATACAATTTTCATATTACTGACGTTTATAGTCTCCGAGTGAGATGAGTATGTCATTTTACAGGTTAATTTTCAAGTTACAGCAAAACCGACATACATATGTCAGCTTTGCTGCAGACTATATTGTATGAAGATTCTTCGGTTTATAGTTTAAAAATCCTATTTTCGAATTTCTTTAATGAACATTTCAAATATAAAATATTTTACAATAATAGATTCACCCAAAACTTGAAGAACTATTTTCCATAGGAAAAATCCATTGGAACTTTAACAAAATTGATTATAGAGATATGACAGTGTTGAAGTAAGGGACCGATATGTTGACATAATTAAACCTCTATTCGCTTTTAGATATTTAGGGTTTTTGATATCTCACTCGTGGCAAAACTCTGTGCTTATAATGAGTTTTCATTTCGACTGAGACATGATGCCAATACAAACATTTCCAGACACTGCCTCTACGAACCACAAAATTATTTCATCTTAGAGATTACTTGAAACGATTGCAGATAATGTCATACACACAATTTCGAAAGTAATTCCTTGATTTCAATTGGTTCCACATAAACTTAATTGTTTTATTTGTTCTTATCCTAACTATGCTATTGCCCAAAAATCGTTTCGTTTACAATTATGCTGTATTTGATCACGGGTGAAATCCTGTGGCGTTATCTGATGGAGATCCTGCAGATGATGCACTAGATGGCATTTTCGGGTGAAAGTCTTTCTTCCTCTGTATGAGTGCGAAGGTGTTTGATCATTGTTCCCTTTCGGCTAAAGGTCCTCGTACAGTGCTCACATTCGAAGGGTCGTTCGCCAGTATGCCTGCGGATGTGAACTTTCAGAGAGCTCATTCGGGTAAATGTCATCGAGCAGTCTGAACACTGGATTTCTCGAGTATGAGTATAAAGGTGTTTCTTCAAACTGCTATTTTGGCTAAATGTCATTGGGCAGTGGGAACATACGAAGGGTCGTTCTCCAGTATGAGTGCGAGCATGTCTTGTTAGATCATAGTTATTATTAAATGTTTTTGAGCAGTGTAAACATACGATTGATGGCTTGTCAATTTGAGTGTGAAGGTCATTCTTTTGCTTGCAGACATGATTGGTTAGGTGTCCTCTTTGGATGAAGGACTTCGAGCAGACTGAACACTGGAAGGGTCTTTCGCCAGTATGAATCCGAAGGTGATTCTTCAAACAGCCATTTTGGGTAAAAGTCATTGGGCAGTGGGAGCATTCGAAGGGGCGTTCCATAGTGTGAGTACGAATGTGATACGTTAGGCTGGCTCTATAGCTAAAGGTCTTTGAACAGAGGGAACATTCAAATGGTCGTTCTCCGGTATGAGAACGAAGATGATCCTTCAGACTGTTTTTATGGGCAAAGGTTTTTGGGCACTGTGAACACTGGAGTCGTCGCTCCCCAGTATGGCTACGAAGGTGTTTGGTCAGAAGTGCCTTTCGGCTAAAGGTCTTCGAGCAGCGGGAACATTCGAAAGGTCGTTCGCCAGTATGAATGAGAAGATGATCCCTTAGAGAGCTGTTTTGTGCAAAAGTCATCAAACACTCTGAGCACTGGAAAGGACGTTCGCCAGAATGAGTGCGAAGGTGACAGTTTAAACTGCTTCTTTGTGTAAAAGCCATCTCGCATTGGGAACACTTGAAGGGACGTTCTCCGGTATGAGTGCGAAGGTGCGCCGTTAGAGTACTTTTAAGGGTAAACCTTTTCGAGCAATGTGAACACTTGAAGGGTCGTTTACCAGTATGAATGCGAAGGTGATCGGTTAAGGCGCCTTTATGTGTAAAAGTTTTCTTGCAGTATGAACATTGAAATGTTAATTTGCCATTACGAATTCCGAGCTCAACCCATCCTCTCTCACTCTCGTCTTCCGTGAGAGAATCAGAGTCTTCGTCTTCGCTTTCTAACTTGACTCTTAAAATATCCGCGTCGGTCAACTCTTCGCACAAGGATGTAGTTTTCTTCTGTTCCACCTGCCCGCTTAAGCTTCGGAAACTTTCCTCAAATCGCCGCTTGAATTTAAATACAATCTTTGATGTTTGCAGACAAGAAGGACATATCCTTTGGGGAAGTTCCTTATCGTATTTAAGAACTCTTTCTGTCACCTCCTCTAGCATAGACAATAAGCCAACGTGTTCCAAGTCGTCGTCTGTGTCGATGAATATATTCAGCCAGCTGGTGTCGGCTTTACCAGCTTCCGAGCTGGTCATACACACGCAGCATAGCTCGGCCTCATCTAAATCCTTTGCTGAGAGAGCCATTTTCACAATGAAATTTCGGTTAATAACAAATGTTTATACCAATTAGAAAAACAATTAAGCAATTTCGAGATGGGTGAGACCGTGGTGTGACAAGAATAAAAATACTGAATTCAACTACTAGTTCCATTTATTTTCATAACAAACCAAAGAAATGTAAAGTATTGCTTCTGTTATCAAATAGCAGAGAGACAGCCTGTTAACCTTATATTTATTTATATACAAGGGTGCCACAGAATTCACTTGCCATTTGGCTTCCAGCGATTTGTCAAATCGCCTAAAAAGTTTCGACATGCCACAGAACTTCGAGCGATTTCATTTTTTTAGCTGGTTCACAAAGGAAAGTTTTGACGACATAATTTCGACAGAAAATACCAACAAAATTTCGAAGGAAACGACATAATTCCGACAGGAAAAAAACCAGGGTTTGAAATGTCTTAACTATTGACTAAGCTAAAATGATTTTTTGACTACGACTACGGAATCAAATCATTACAACTAAAAATTTAATAGTTTGCATAAAATATGATTTGATCAACTAGGCTTAGAAATATGAACAAAAACTAAACAAAATGTTAGTCATTAGTCGTTTTGTTACATTTGACTATTGACAATTTAGTTGTTTCAGTTGACTTGACTAACAACTGAGTAGTCGCTTTGAAACATTTGACTAACGACAACGGAAATCTGTGAAATAAGTTGACATTCAAAGAAAAGACTACTAGTAACTATAAACCAAAGCAGAACCTACTACCCTCATTATGTAAATTTGTTTTAGAGAACAAGTAAAAATTGTTTATTCTTCAGGTTCGAAATTTGGCAAGTCTTCAACTGCCGGATCGATAAAAGATGGATTGAGTTTGCCCAATAAAATGTTTTTCAACGTATCTTGATTAAGGCGTTTGCTGTTTTCAGAGAGGATTAACATAAGGTGAGAAAATGCCCGCTCAATTGATACCTGAAATTAAAAGATTAGATTATCGCATAAATATTCATTATAAATACCTGTGTGGTTGTAATTGCAAATCAAAAATTTGACAACGCATATAGTTCGGGATCAGGTATCTGCCTCTCCTTCCAATATTGTAAGACATTTGTCGATACGCTGTCAAATACATCATCATCCTCAAGACATTCATTCGATTTTTCTTTTTAGGGGCACTGGGCAGAGTACCATCAGAGGTTTTGATCCTTTCATACATTTATTTTTAAGCCCAACTGATTCCATTTTTTTGCTGGCGTTAAAGTGTGGCTGAAGCGTGGGTCCAAGAATAAGAAATCAGTAAAACTTTCATTGGCTAATAGCATCGTGGTTCTGCCTTCTATACTCTCCAGTAGCTTACTCCCAATTGTGCATAAAAACGAGTTAATTTCAGCGGCTTTTGGTACATGTTCTCAAATCCAAATCAATCAATCAATGGTCAATAGACAAATGTAACAAAACGACTAATGAATAACATTTGGTTTAGTTTTAGTTCATATTTCTTAGCCTAGTGGATCAAGTCATATTTTATGAAAACTGTTAAATTTTTAGTTCTTATGATTTGTGATTAAAGTCAAGTTTATGGATTTAGTCGATTTACAAAAATATTCACTAAATGATAGGTTAGTTTTTAATCAAAATTTCAGACTATTGCTAATATTTAGTCAGCAATTCGAACCATGAAAAAAAGACATAATTTCGTTTTAAAACGACCTAATTCCGACAGGAACAAAATTCTAATTGGGACGTCGGAATTATATCTGTGCAATATGAATGTATATCCTTGTTTCGATTTGATTTCATTTCTTCGACAAAAATAGAACCGCGCGCTTGGGGCCCGTGCACGCACAATAATGAAACAATACTTTTCGGAAAATATTTAGTTTGCTGGAATATATTTTGTATGCTCTGATTGAAGTCTACGAATAAACTAAAAAATTGCATTACTCGGACATCGCTCCATAAAATTGGCTATATCTTCTCTTTCATCCATTGATAAGTAGCTTTCTAGGCTGGGGTGCAGCTGAGTAACGCCCAGAGCCGTTTACATTAAATTTATAAATGCGTTGACGCGTGAGAGAGAGGTTTGTGGACGACACCTACCAAAATTAGTCCGCATCACTAGGTTGGTGCCTGGATGGCCCCTGCCCTTAGTCGGACTGCATGTTCTTATTTCGAATATTATGTGAGGCTCCGTTGCCTTTAGTCTTATACATTTTGTGAGAGCTTGGAACAGTTCCTCACACCATGTTGCATATAATAGAGCTTGAGTACTTCAGTACTTGCTCGAAATATAATCGATATTGTATATGAATCCACATTATAACCAAAAAGGTTTTTTTTTTTTACATTCACAGTTTTTACTCGAAGCGCTTGTAACTCCATCGTGACTCACTTTACTTTACTTTGCCGGCCCCCCCCCTTTTTTTTCTTCGGCAACCTTCTGCTACAGTTCCATTTGTGGTCTCCTGCTGTAATATCTATAATATCTATCAAAAGTGGTTCCAAAATGATTTTGAAGGCCATGTCGAGTCCATCAGCATGGCTTTGCTTATGTATGTGTTTAATTGAAGTGCTGTTGTAGGTTATAAATATATTTAAGTTTAGCATTTACAAATTTTAAATTTGATTTTTAAATATGCGATCAATCGATTAAACAAATATGGTCCAGTGTCCTATATTGACGAACACATGTCATGGCTTTTCTACAAACAGGAAAAGATTGTAGTTTTGACATTTAAGACTCCATGGGCTTCAGCTCACCAGTTCCTGTAGTTTTGATTATTTTGCGAGAAAACGCCAGACGTCTTCTTGTTCCTTAATGGCTTGTTATTTGATGAACAGCCTGAAGGTGATGTTTTAAACCAGTATTTCGGGTAAAGGACTTCGAACAATGCGAACACTTAAAAGGACGTTCGCCGGTGTGAGTTTGAAGGTGACCCTTTAGAATGACTTTGTTACTAAAAGTCTTTGAACAATGGGGACATTCAAAGGGTCGTTCTCCTGTATGAGTTTGAATGTGTTTTTTTAAGTCGCCTTTATAATTGAAAGACTTCGAGCATTCGGAACACTTGAACGGTCGCTCACCAGTGTGAATGGGCAAGTGTTTATTAAGACTATTTTTTGAGCAAAAGGCCTTTGCGCAGTGAATACATTCGAAGGGTCGTTCTCCTGTATGAGTGCGACGGTGATCCTGTAGAGTGCAGTGAGTGGTAAATGTCTTTGAGCAGTCTGGACACTGGAAGGATCGTTGCTCAATGTGAGTTTGAACATGGACGTTTAATGCATTCTGTCTTTTAAAGGTTTTCAGACAGTGCGAGCACTTAAAGGGTCGCTCACCAGTATGGGATCGAAGGTGTTCGTTTAAAGCACTTTGCCTTTTGAAGCTTTTCTGACACTGAAAACAGTTGAAGAGTCGTTCCTCAGTGTGAGAACTTAAGGGAATTTTCAGCTCGGAAGATTCGTATGGTGGCTGGCAAGCGTCAGTTTTGAGCCCTTTCCTTTTGTAGACTTCGTCATCCGTGAGAGATGCGGACTCTTCCCAATTGCTCTCGCATTTGTAGCTCTTGTCTCTGCTTAAGGTGCGGCTTTCCAAGTTCTCCTGGTTAGTCAATGCTCTCAATGAATTTGCGGTTTCGTTCTGTTTCATCTGCTTGCTTAAGCGCTGGAAACTCTCCTCAAATCGCCGCTTGAAGTTGAATACAATTTTTGCTGTTTGCAGGCAAGAAGGACATATCCTTTCCGATAGTCCCTCATTTGGTTTAACCACGCTTCCAGTCACCTCCTCTATCATAGATATCAAACCGTCTTGTTCCGCGTCCGTGACGCTGAATATATTCAGCCAGGTGGTGTCAGTCGTATCGGCTTCCGAGCTGGCCATACAAACGCAACACAGCTTGCCCACATTTAGTTCCTCTGCTCTTTGTGCCATTCTATTATCAATAACAATTGTAAATAGCAAATGGAGTCGAATGTCAAACAATAATAAACAAATTTTAAACTATTTCGCTACAAGTATGACCGTAAGTGACAATAGCCAAAAATGCTGAGCTGTCTGCAATACGGTATTCTGTAGACTGTTAACTGAATGTTAACCTTAATCTATGTTATGTATATGGATGAGTTCAACTTCAACCTGACTGACTGGTGACTCCCGCACAGCCACATGGTTAAACTCATTTTAAAAGCTGGACATAAATGAAAAAAATTCGGAGTATATGACTCGAATTTTTTAATACCTACTCTAAGAGTCAGAAAATGCCCGGAAAACGGTTTAATGTAACTTTTCAGTTTTTTAAATAAATAGTTAAAAACCTATTTTCAAAGCTATACATTAGAAAATATCAGTGCTGCAAACCCAATAACTTTTTTGGGAATTCCGGCTTGCTGGTGCGAACCAAATTTTACCAATGGTTAAGGTTCCGAAATTTGAGGTTATTGGAGTAAATCGGCTTAAAACCTTTCATATTGAGTCTGTCATGTTAAAAGCAAATACAAATTTTAAGGTTTAATACGGATTACCTTAATGGCTTACCAGAAAATGCTACATGTACTAAATTCGAATTCACTAAAGTGAAAACCGGTACATTTCTGTAAGTTAAGCCTCTTTTTTTTAGAGCTAAGGATCTTTTAAAACAGGCTATTATAAGTGAAGATTCCACAAGCTATGAACGTTCTTATACATGTTCAGTCGCCCAAAACCGATTCAATAACAGAAGAAGTCGCTAAACCGTAGGTCATATTTTTTCATGTCTATAATTTTTGTTGAAAAAACCGAAATTTTAGGTAAGGAACAAGTTCATCTTTTATTTTTGAAGAGGTTCGGTTCAAGGTTCGGTTCACAGAATAATAAAAATCGGGATTTTCGAAAAATTTTATCGTTCAGTTGCATGTTTTTATATCTAAACAAGAACGGAAGTTGGTTAAGCTCGACTATAATGTACCAATGAAAATGTATGCTCAGTATGAATTTGATGCTGCAGTAGGAGCCGAAAGCAGCGCTACTGCCAGCAAGTATGAGAAGTTTTTGTTCCATACATGTGAAGCCCCAGCACTAGCACCAATCATAGTTAAGCCTATTGTCAAAATAAAGATCCTATCTATTTTGTTTTTTAATTTCAATGCGTATGACGGTCACGTGTGACATCATGGAACTGCATGGATCTTTCGGAAAATTCTACTATGTACCTGGATAGAAAATAGATAATTAAGTATATTTTTCTACAAATTAGCTCCAAACCCATTCTAAAAATTTTACATTAAAAAATATTATCCGCCTGACTATAAATTTCAAAAAATATCAAAAATAAATATTTTTTGAAGCTAACTGATAAGGTACAATGATTCTTATTGGTGGGTTGATGGTTTGTATACCCTTGCAAAGGGTATTATAACTTTGCCCAGAAGTTTGCAACGCTTAGAAATATTCATTTCCGATCAGGGCAGCGAGCTGAGTTGATTTAGCCCTTTCCTTCTGTCTGTTTCTACGCAACCTATTCTCTCAGTTTTAAAGCAATCGAGCTGAAATTTTGCACAGAGTCTTCGTCTTACTGCACGCTGCTAATGTGTCGGAACCGACCGGATCGTATGGCTATATTTTATAGGAAAGATCCTTCGAAAAACTAGTTTTAGTAGGAAAACCTTATTGGTTTTTAATGGAAACTTTGAATTTATCAGGGATCCAAACCGGTTCTGAACCGAACCGGTTTTGAACCGAACCGAACCGCATTTTCCTGCTGGTGAACCGAACCCAAACCGAACCGGCTTCTTTTCAGAAATGCTGAACCGAACCGAAAACCACAAAAAAAAAACGGTTCGGTTCGGTTCAGTTCTCTGATGAGTTTTAAAACGTGAATCGCTTTCCTCTAGCGGATGATACCTACTTATTAACTTCGTTTCCTAAGATAATTTTTGTTCGACCCTCTACCAAAGGGACCACTGATAGACCTAATTGATCCTCAGGAGAGATAAAGCCCTTAAGGATGACTTGACACAAATTTTACAACATGTACTTCTGTAAGTCTACCGCAATTGCGAGCCGATCTCTTAATACACCTGTCTCCAGTCTGCATTCTTTTCTTGAAAGTTGATAATCATTTAATCTTAGCCAGGAGAGTTTTTCCCTTCCCATAAGGACATTCTCCGTTTTCGAAGTGCATTCCTTGAACTTATAGACGAATCCTACAAATCCGACTTCATAAGTTATGGACATTCTTATAAGCATCTTAAAGATACTCAAATGATTTATAGGAATTCACTTTCCAAAGTGTACAAAAAGTCACATTGCGACAGAAATCATAATACAGTCGAACTTCTCTATAAGGAACTTCTGTACAATGAAGTTTTCTTTATAGCGAATTAGCTTTCAGAACACTGCAATTTCGTTTAATATTCAAACTATTCTATGTTACGAATTTTCAATATAACGAAGTTTATTTTTGTCCCTTTAAGATTCGCTATACAGAAGTTCAACTCTACTTCTCCGCGGTTCAGTTAGCTCAGAAAACCATGTAATGAACCGAACCGGCTGTACAGAAACTGTCTGAACCACTGAACCGAACCAGTACTTATTTTCGAGTTTTTCATAATTCTACCAAATTTGGTGAAAGTCAGACAACTATATGGTATAGCTCCCATACAAAAGATAGTTCTGAAAAATGGTCTTAGTGAGAAAAACTTTTTTGTTTTTAATGGTATTGTTTATTCTATATGCTTTAACATAATTTTATGAAGTTTAGTCAAAATCGGATGACTATAGCTTATAGCTCTCATACGAACGATCGGTCTGTAAATGAGTTAAAGTAAAAAAAAACCTTTTTTTTTCAATGTTACAGTACTTAATTTTGGACATCAATAATAATAAATGCTTTTTAACAGATTTTGGAAAATTTTGTCGAAATCAGTATATCAAAAAAAGCTTAGCCTTCTCGTTTATCAGTTATTTGAGGGATTTGGGGCAGTCAGAGACCCGAAAAAACAAGTGTGTTTTATCATTTTTGTTTCAGTAGTTTTATTTATTTCATATAAGTAACAAAAGTTCATCAACTTATTTTCACCAAAACTTGGAGAAATAGTATTAAAATTATAGCTTTAGGTTCTAAAGTGGTCCTTTGCGGTGACCTTATTATCTTAATTAATAGTAAATGCAAATGTTGTTGCTAAATTACAATGTAAATGTTTAGCGTCTCAATTCGCAACGTTCAATGATTTCATTTGCCATCTTATTCAAATCTACATTCATCGCAACTTCAGTATGAACATGCAAAATGCTAAAAAAACTGAGCCGTACTTGGGCCATAGCAGTTCTCATGTATGTAAACAGTCTTCCAAAGGCCGAAAACGATCGTTCGGTTGTGCATGTGGTTAACGGTAATGTTAACACCAGTTTCGTGAATAATCCCCGAATAGAAAACTCTCCGCCTGGCCAATAAAAGTTTATACTTTTGTGTCAAATCTATCATTCCAACAACTCAAGATATCATCAATAATCTCATAGTATAGACTTCTACACTTTTCTGGGTATGTGGAGCAGGCGGGTAAATTTGAGTTATTGAAAAACCAAAATTTTATTAAATTAGTTAAGAAGTAGGAAAGATTACTGTGATTAGCTATGGAGACTAAAGAAAACAAGTGTAATATCATAGAATATCACTACCAAGTTTTCAAATATTTATTTCAGCTAACGAAATATTGGGTGGTAAAAAGTACCGTGCCTCCCCCTACTTGCCGCGCCTAATTACAACAATTATTGTTGTTTGGTTCGATAAAGTTGTAGTAAAGTCAACAACTTTGTCCGTGCTTTGAGACCAATCTTTGCTTTGTTAAGGTAAATCCATCACCAAAGAAAATATGAAACAATTATGTCATCGTAATCTGGTGTAGAGCCTGAAGGTGATGCTTTAGACCGCTATTTCGAGCAAAGCATTTTGAGCACTGGGAACACTTAAAGGGTCGTTCCCCAGTGTGAGTGCGCAGATGACCCTTAAGAGTGATTTTGTTACTAAAGGTCATTGTACAATCGGAACATTCAAAGGGTCGTTCCTCAGTGTGAGTGCTGAGATGATACGTTAGACTACTTTTATGGGCAAATGTCTTTAAGCACTGGGCACATTCAAAGGGTCGTTCACCAGTATGAGTACGAAGGTGATCCTTGAGAGTGTTTTTATGATTAAAAGTCTTTGGGCACTGGGAACACTTGAAATTGCGTTCCGCACTATGAGTGCGAAGATGATTATTTAGTATTTCCTTTCGGCTATAGGTTTTCGCGCAGTGGGGACACTCGAAAGGTCGCTCCCCAGTATGACTTCGGAAATGATCCTTTAAACGGATATTTTGGCTAAAAGTCATTGAACAGTGGGAACATTCGAAGGGTCGTTCTCCGGTATGAGTACGAAGGTGGTTGTCTAGATTGCTTTTATAGCTAAATGTCTTTGAGCACTGCGAACACTCGAAGGGCCGTTCCCCAGTATGAGTGCGTAGGTGATACTTGAGACTTCTCGATTGGCTGAAGGATTTCGAGCAGTGAGAACATTGAAAGGGCCGTTCTCCGGTATGAATGCGATGGTGATCCTTTAGATTACTAATTTGAGAAAAAGTCTTTGAACAGTCGGGACACTGAAAGGGACGCTCGCCGGTATGAGTGCGAAGGTGATTCTTTAAAGTCCCACTTTGAGTAAATGTCATCAAGCAGTGGGGACATTCGAAGGGTCGTTCTCCGGTATGTGTGCGCAGGTGATTCTTAAGGGCGTTGCTATGGGCAAAGGTCTTTGAGCAATGGGAACACTCAAAGGTCCGCTTAGGGGTTTCGGGTTTGGTCCCTTCCGTTTCACTGTTGAAGATCTCTTGGCCGTTCCTTGTTTCTAAAGAGGTTTTTGTTTCGTTCTGCTCGCTTAAGCCCTGGAAACTCTCCTCAAATCGCCGCTTAAAACTAAATGCAATTTTTGCTGTTTGCAGGCAAGAATGGCAAATCCTTTCGGGTAGTCCCTCATTTGGTTGAATCTTGCTGCCAGTTACCTCCTCTATTATGGACGTCAAGCCGACTTGTTCAGTCTCGGTGTCTTGGTCGGTGAAAATATTTAGCCAGGTGGTGTCGGTATTATCAGCTTCCGAACTGGCCATACAAACGCAGCACGCCTTGTCCGGACTAAGGACCTTTGCTCTGCCTGCCATTTCGCAACAAATCCCAGTTAATTACAAATACAGGCGAGTTTTCAATAAAAAATTAACAATTTTCCAGTTTAGTGTGACCGTTAATGACAATGTAAGACGAACTGATGCGAACTAGTTCCATTTCGGTTCAGTGCTTACCGAGGCAAATCTGAGAATAGCCCTTAAAATACAATTTGAAATTTTTTGTTTACTTGGTGTTTTGGACACAGTTCAACGATTTGACTTGGCTCAAATATTGTTTAATAAAAAATTCTGTTCGCATTATTTGTATACATTCTGTAAAATTAAACTATTTCTAGCTCAATCTAAAAAAAAAATTATGTATGCGTGGGGTGCTATTTATATTTCGGGTTAAAATCTGTAAATACCAAAATAAAGTTTGACATTTTTTAGCATAAACTGTTTCACAACGTTTTGATGCACTTGCGCTATTTATGTTGTTTACAGTGAGTTGAAAAAATCAATTTGGCTTTAAAATTGAAACTTCAATAGAAGGTTTTTGTTGGATTATTTCTCACAACTTTCGACGTGGATTATCTCAACAATAGTGTGTCGATGAACTCAGTTCTTTGTATGGCGATAAGACGCCATCATAAACCTTTGTAAATTGCAGGTATAGTGAACTCAATCGTGGTCGTGGTCAGCGACGACGAAAATTAAATATATTCATTTTTTGAACTTTGAATGAGCCGAAGTTTGAAAACCCGTAAATCTAAGTGTCAAACGGCATCCATTTGATAAAACATTGAGTTCTGTGCGTTGGGCTCGAACACTGAAACTTTACCATTTGGTAAAGCAAATCTTTAAAACATTGAACATTGTGTCAGAGAAAGCTTTCTCATATTTCTCATGGATTCCGTTCCAACATATGTGGAACGCTCATGGGGCAAGAGACTATCTTTGGTTGGGCTATTACGGGTCCTGTGCCGTCGCACTCTCCGACATCGATCTCTTCTTTCTCCCCAAAAGTTTCCATGGTCGAAAATGAAGTATTATCGCTTCCATCCCGCGACCCAGTGAACACTAGCTATGCTGGATTAGTCCATAATAAATTCACTTTAAAACAGAGGCAGGCACGTACCTATGTTGTGTGTATACGGAAAATCTCAAAGCAGCGCTGCTTCCATATAAGCTGTACAAGCGCCGCTGCGTTGCGTGTTTTGCTGCGCCGCGACACAGTCGTTGCTACAGAAATTGAGAGCAATTTTTGCGCTGCTTTCACACACACCAATCCAAAAATGTGAATGCATTTTTCGCCTGACTCTGCTGAAGAAGCACGACAAAATAGTAAGAATAATGTTCCGTAAAGAAAATGGGATATGCACACAAATCGAATAGCTACTTTAAAAGAAAGAATGCAATCTGATGACAGGCATATTAGAAGGTCGGTGGATAATTGCAAGAGATGCTTAAAAATGGATGGCAGCTACATAAGTCAGGCATCGATAAGGCCCTTTGTTAGGGACATGATTAAAGGTTCAAAAATTTTAACGTCTTAAAACTTGTCAGTGAACTGTACGAATCCGATTTGCCTTATGGTCTTTGGTTCGTTTCAGCATTTTCGAAGGGACGCCGGTTCGGCTTGAGGATCGGTTCATCTGCTGGAATTAGTGGTTCGGTTACTTTTTGCCTCGGTTCGGTTCAGAATCGGCTTATATCCCTGGGTTTAAGGTTTTTGGTTCTATTTTTCTTGACCAAGCTCAAAAACTAAAATCTTTGTTTTGTTTGTTTTGTTATATAAAACTATTTTTGTTCCTTATCATTAAGATATGATCTGACCATATATGGCACCAGTCAACTGGCACTAAACTGGCAGGTGTTTACACGTTTAGGGCAACCTGCCAGTGTCTCTGAACGCACCCTTAGTTTCTAGATTGTGGCGGAACCTGGAAGGAATCTAGCAGAGTTGGCATTCTTTTGCCAATGTATTCCAAATAAAGGCAAACAAAAGGTCAATAAGTCTATTGGTTAACGAGTAATCTGTAGAAATAATAAAACATAAATAATGAAAAATCTGGTCCTATATCACGTTTTACGTGTATACCCCCATACAAATAACTCCCTAAAAGTTTTACAATACTTATTAAGAGGACATCAATTCATCTTCCCACACAAGAAGCGCCAAGGGCCATTTCCCAACGCCAAGGTTGGCTTTGTAGTCTCGCCTACCTACCTAGCCTAGGCGCTAGTATGTTTGGCATCCTGTCATTTGGGGGTCTCGACGCCTTCTTGTCTGAGCTACATTTATTGGTTTTAATCGAAAAAATTTGTCATTTTGTAGGCAATCGCAAAATTATAATTTTCATCCCCCATACCAAACTTACAAGAGCCTATAGACTTACTTTAAAGGCGGAATAAGTATTGAGTCTCCATTTTTATCAGAGCGTATATTTAACCAAAATGGCAATATAATAATCATAATACGTTTTGGGTAAAAATGACTTCATTTACAAAAAGAAATCGGTGTTTAAAATTTCTTTCCTTTTCGTAACAATTAAAATACTGTTCATTTTTTCAAGCTAAATCGTTTAATTGGAAGAAAGGGACTTTATTTGGTGAACTTCGCGAAGATGATTGTACAGATTATAATCTTGGGTAAAAGTCATTGAGCACTGAGTACACATCAAGGACCGTTCAACAGCATGAGATTGAAGGTGTTTCTTTAGACTGCTTTTGCAGCTAAATGTTTTTGAGCACTGGGAACACTGGAGTCGTTCCAACGTATGAGTGCGTAGGTGATCGTTAAAATGCCCCTTTTGGTTGAATGCTTTCGGGCAGAAGGAACACGTGTAGGGTCGTTCTCCGGTATGAGTACGCATGTGCTTTGTAAAATCGCCCTTATGGTTAAAGGACTTTGGGCAATGGGAGCACTTGAAGGATCGCTGCCCAGTATGAATGCGTAGGTGATCAGTTAATTTATTTTTATTGCTAAAAGCTTTCGAGCAGTGGGAACACACGAATGGTTTTTCGCCCGTATGAGTGCGAATGTGCAGCTCTAGTTTGCTTTCAAAGCTAAAACTCTTTGGACATTCGGAACACTGAAAGCGTTGCTCCCCAGGATGTGTGCGTAGGTGTTTCTTGAGAGTAGTTGTAGAGCAAAAGGACTTCGAGCAGTGGAGACATTCGAAGGGTTTTTCTCCGGTGTGAGTGCTTAGGTGATTATTTAGATTTTCCCTTCGGCTGAAGGTCTTCGGACAGTGGCTACACTCGAAGGGCCGTTCACCAGTATGAGTGCGCATATGAATTCTCAGCTCAGACCTGAACTTACAGACCTTTGCGCAAAGTAAACATTTGAATGGTGGCTTGCTAGTTAGAGTGTTTAGGTCCTGCGGCTCGTCTTCTTCGGTTATGCTATGCCACTCGAAGATCTCTTGGTGCTGTTCCAGCTGCTCGCTTAAGCTTTGGAAATTCTCCTCAAATCGTCGCTTGAAGTTGAATACTATTTTTGCTGTTTGCAGGCAAGTGGGGCATATCCTTTGGGGGAGTTCCTCATTGTATTTAGCAACTCTTCCTGTCACCTCCTCTAGCATAGACAATAAGGCAATATGTCCCAAATCGTCGTCTGTATCGATGAATATGTTTAGCCAGCTGGATTCGGCTGTACCAGCTTCCAAACTGCCCATACAAACGCAGCATAGCTCGGCCAGATTTAGACCCTTTCCTCCTTGGGCCATTCCACAACCAAATCTCTGTTAATTACAGAAATAAACAACAAATATCTCACAGCAATCAACCACTTTGAGCTATTTCAAGACGAGTGTGACCGTCTATGATAAGTGCAAAAATACTGAAATGAACTAGTTTCATTTCATTTTAAAACAAAGTCTGAACCCCTTTTAAGGATATAGATATTGGTCTTTGTCCCTTTTAGAATCCAGGCGAACGACAAATTTAAGGTTCGATTCTGAGCGGAAACCTGAGTGCAGGTTGGCACCCTGATTCTGAATAAAATGTTTAAAGAACATTTAGGATTTATAATACAGAATAAAGATGAAATGGAACGTCAAGATTAAGCAGTTGATTTATTAAAATTTAGCGCCCTCAGAAACGCTACACCACCCCCAGAAAAATAGTTGAAAAGATCACAATGAAACAAACGACTCAGGACCTCTGCCATTCACAAATTTATAAACTATCAATGAACACTTGATATAAAGCACTAATTATCTTAGTATTGTTTGGTATAATTTATTTAAAAGCTAAGAAAAAGTTTTTTGCGATAATATCAAAGGGAGTGAAAACAAAACGCGCCTAAAAAGATTCATTAAGTTTTAAGTTTAAGTTTGTGCAAAAGAGTCCGTCTGTCCGTATGAGCAAACAGATCTCAGAGATGGTAAGAGATAGAGGTTTGACATGCATGGGACAAAAGCGTCTTATACTTGCAGGCAGATTAAGTTTATTGGAAAAACCATCATATGTCCCACAATATTATAGATAGAAGGTTCGTTCCTTCTGGACATATTTAGTAATTAGGATTATTTATCGATCAACCAAAGGAATGGTAAAGATCGGATGAACGATAGTCGAGTTATAAGGAAATCAAACAGCACTTCACAGGTACAGAGTATGTTATAGTCGGGCTTGACCGACTTTCTTTCTTGTTTTTGTTTTCAACAATATAATTTTCTGGGATTGTAGCAATAAATAAAATCCTTTATATTTTGAATTGTGAATATTATATATTTTACATTTATGTAAATACTTCATACATTAATCAATATTTTCATTGGTAAAATGATATGAACAAGTTTATAACATCTATATAAACTCTCAACAGTTATCATATCATTCAGAGGGTCAATTCCAATTACATTTAAAACTTATAGGGTCGTTATCTGGTGAACAGTTCGAAGGTGATAAGTTAGACTACTTTTTTGGGTGAAACTCTTCGAGCACTGCGCACACTGGAAGGGTCGTTCCCCAGTATGGATACGAACGTGGTAATTTAGAGTTCCTTTGTGGGCAAAGGTCTTCAAGCAGTAGGAACATTCGAAGGGTCGTTCTCCTGTATGACTGCGTAGATGATTGTGTACACTTCTTTGATGTATAAAGGTTTTTGGACACAGGGAACATTTAAAGCGTCGTTCCGCAGCACTAGGGCAAATGTGATGCTTTAGTTGACCTGCTTTCAAAAAGGTCTTTGAGCAGTGAGAACATGAGAATTGGTGTTCTTCGGTATGACTACGAACGTGATTGTTCAGACTGCTATTATGCTTAAAATCTTTCAAGCAATGGGAGCATTTGAAGGGTCGTTCCTCAGTGTGACTACGATTGTGACTTTTAAGTTTACTTAAACGGTTAAAAGCCTTAAAGCAATGGGAACACTGGAAGGGTGGTTTCCCAGTATGAGTGAGAAGATGCGCCCTAAGATTGCCTTTGTGGGTAAAAGTCATTGAGCAGAGGGAACACTCGAAGGGACGTTCTCCGGTATGAGTGCGAAAGTGATAGTTTAGATTGCCCTTATGGCTAAATGTCTTTGGACAGTGGAAACTCTCGAAGGATCTTCTCTGAGTTTCAAGCTTTTCCCATCCGCTTTCGCCTCCACATTCGAAGATATCCTCGTCTGTCCAGGTTTCCAATAAGGTTTCGGGTGCATTCTGTTCTAACTGTTCGTTTAAGCACTGCAGACTCCCTTCAAATCGTCGCTTGAAGTTGAATGCAATTTTTACTGTTTGCAGGCAAGAAGGGCATATTCTTTGGGGTAGTCCCTCAGTAGGTTTAATCAAGCTGCCAGTCACCTCCTCTATTATGGACATCAAGCCGTCTTGTTCAGTTTCCGAGTCTTGGTCGGTGAATATATTCAGCCAAGTGGTGTCGGTGGTTTCAGCTTCCGGGCTGGCCCCACAAGCGCAGCAAAGGTTGGCAACATTAAGGTCCTTTACTCTGCAAGCCATTCCTTAGTAAAATCTCAGTTAAATGGCAAGTGGCGCAGAATTTGTAACAAAAACAAACAATTTTAAGCTAATTAGAGATGAGTGAGACCTTAAGTGAAGAGAGCCAAAATACTGAACTTTTTATTTAAGAGCAAACCAGACTACAGTGATAACTTAATAAAATGCACATGTGCTTAGTATTTAAAAGTGCATTGAAATGAATGGGTTATCCTTCAATTGGTAAATTAAAAATATGCGTTTATTTTCAATATTTTTTTAATTACGAAATTTATTTTTTAATGTTTTTATTGTTTCTACCAGGGCTTTAAAGCTTTGCACTTAGAGCATATGCCATAGGAACGATCGGCCAGAGAATTGGTCTTAGCGGGAAAAACTTCGAGCTTGATCAACTCCTTACACTCCTCCTCCTTCTGTATCAGTATACCCAACAAAAACGACACATTTTTCGGGGATTGTAGCACAAATAAATCCTTAAAATTTTTAATTGTTTAAATTATATATTTTATATTTTCAATAGTAGAATACAACAAAAATTTATCATAACCATAAACTCTTAACCGTTTTCATATCTTATAGTGATGGAAACACTTATACGAGGGCCGTCCCAGAAATAGCCGACCTAACTACTAAAACATAATTTTATTTTTTATTTTTCAACATAGGATCCTTTTAAGAAATAATCTGAGGGAGCTAAGTCTGCTGAATAAGGGGCATGAGGTAGCAATTCAAATTTTAATTCATTAATTTTAGCCATTGCAACGGCAGAGGTGTGAACCGGCGTTTTTGTTCTGAAGTCAGCAAACGCGGCCCCCATCTTGCGCATAGCTTTTTCATGTCCAATTTTTCGGTCAATATGCGATGTACTGCACTTTTTGAAATTCCTACACATTCAGCTAACTCACGAACTTTCAATCGCCGGTCACTTAATACACATTTTTTAATTTTGTCCACCATTTCTGAAGTGGACACCTCATTTGGACGCCCATTACGATGTTCATCTTCGCAGCACAAACGACCTCGCTTAAACTCAGCCACCCAATATTTTATTGTTGTAAACGAGGGATCAGAATTACGAAAGGCTCCTTTCCTTTTTAATATTGGTTGGACTAAGACCTTTTATATGAAAGTATTGTATCACATAACGATGGCCAATTTTGTCCATGTTTGCAAATCAATAACAAGCGATCTCTATTAAAATTGACCAACAAAAAACTGTGCAAGGTAAAGGCACCAAACTTCAAACTTAAGCTTTTAATAGTCGGTACTTCCCCTTTTAAATGTTTTTTGTGAACATTTTCCAACATTACTGTGCTAGCTCGGCCATTTCTTGGACGGCCCTCGTAAAGTCGTTGTCTTGTGAACAGTTCGAAGGTGATTATTTAGACTATAATTTTGAGTAAATTTCTTTTCCCCGTATGGGTACGAACATGGTCGTTTAGAGTTCCTTTGTGGGTAAAGGTCTTCAAGCAGTAGGAACATTCCGGTATGACTGCGTAGGTGATTATGTACACTTCTTTGATGTACAAAGGTTTTTGGGCACAGGAAACGCTTGAAGCATCGCTCCGCAGCATTAGGGCAAATGTGATGTTTTTGATGGCCTTCTTTCAAAATGGTATTCTAGCAGTCAGAACATTCGAATTGGTGTTTTTCGGTATAACTTGGAATGTGATTGTTCAGCCTGAACATGTATTTCTGGGTGATCTATGGCTTGAAGCAATCCAGCTAGACGTATCGTCAAGGTCAAAACACAGCTTAAAGCTTTTTTACCGTAGAAACATCATCAACGTTATAATAATAAAGATTAATAATTATTGTTTATTTAATAAACGTTTAACAGTAACTTAAATATCACATATGTGAATAAAATTTAGGTACGAACCATCCGTCAGCCAAGCACATTTTGACTCACCCCGCTGGACCCTTTTCTCATCATCCGTTTCTAACGTGCCTTCTGTCTAAGAGCTTCCAAAATAGAGACTCTCATCGTATTCCATTCTTCCACAACGTTATATGTTAAGCGATTTGAAACCGACTGATCAGAGTACTTTTTTGATCCATTCCATCTAATAGCCTAAAGTATTCTAAACTTTACAATTCATTATAATTCGGGGTCTATCGAGAAAAAATTGTTCCCGAATTTTTGGTGAGTAAGGACAATTACATGACAGCAAACGATTCGTGTATAATGTGTATAATTTGATCCCCATATTTTAAAGCGTTGCTTATGAATGATGCCAAACCCTTCCATTTCCTTCCATTAAGCACCGTGTGGCAATGCTCCTCAGTCGGCCTTGGTTTCCCAGGTAGTAAAATCTCAGCTACTGTAGTATCGAGCATCTGCCTAGAAAGTGCTGTGTATCCGCACGTACTCATTTAAGTTGCTCAATATGCTTAAGGTGTCTTCGTTTTGTTGATGAGGTCTGTCTGAGCCTTAAAATTGTCCAAAATCATGTATGTTCCAATAGAATCTTGAAAGTAGTTTAACCATATTGTAACATAGCTTTGTGTACGAGTTTCTCTTGACGCTCTGTTTCCCATCTTTGGCGTATTGTTGATTCTGGTACAGTCTATTAGCCTCTTTTGATGTATTTACCCACTGATTGAAATTTTCAGCTGTGTTTTGCCATTGTCCTCGACAAACTTGATCCTGATCCCTTATGGCTTCGTTATACTGTGAACCGAAGAAATGTGTTGCCTTAGATTGCTTTTTCGGCTGAATGTCTTTGTGCACAGTGTACATTCAAAGGGTCGCTCTCCGCTATGAGTGTGTAGGTGAGACCTTAAATGTGCCTTTTGGCTAAAGGTCTTCGAGCACTGCTCACATTCGAAGGGTCTTTTTCCGTTATGAGTGCGAAGGTGGTCCTGGAGAATGCTTTTTCGGCTAAAAATCTTAGAGCATTGCGAACATTTGAAGGGTCGTCCTCCGGAGTGAGAGTTAAGGTGTTGGATTAAATACATATCTTTAGTAAATGTTCTCGAGCATTGCGAACATTTGAAGGGTCGTCCTCCGGAGTGAGAGTGAAGGTGTTGGATTAAATACATATTTTTAGTAAATGTCCTCGAGCACTGCGTACACTCGAAGGGTCGTTCTCTAGTGTGAGTACGAAGGTGATCCGTTAGATTCATTTTATGAATAAAGCTTTTAGAGCACTGGGAACACTTGAAGCGATGCGATTCTTCCGAGTTATGAGTGCGTAGGTGACCGTCTAGATGGCTCTTTTGAAGGTAGGTCTTCGGGCACTGTGAACACTTGAAGGGTCGTTCCATATTATGAGTGCGAAGGTGATAGTTTAGATGTCCCTTTTGGTAAAAGGTCTTTGAGCAGTGGGAGCACTTGAAATCCGGTTTCCCCGTGTGAATGCGAAGGTGAGCAGTTAGACTCTGCTTAAATCGATAGGTCTTTGGGCACTGGGAACATTTAAAGGGTCGCTTTCCAGTGTGAACTCTAAGGTGTCTTGTTAAAAGAGATTTTTTAACAAAGGATTTCGAGCAGTCTAAACATTCATATGGTGGTTTGCCATTATGAGTATCGTGTTCTTCGCCATCGCTCCCTGAGCTGAGGCTCTCGTCTTCCGTGAGATATTCGTGCTCTCCGCTTAAGCACTGAAAACTCTCCTCAAATCGCCGTTTAAACCTAAATGAAATTTTTGCTATTTCCAGGCAGGAAGGGCATATCCTTTCGGGTAGTCCCTCAGTAGGATTAACCAAGCTTCCAGTGACCTCCTCTATTAGGGACATCAATCCGCATTGTTCAGTCTCAGAGACTTGGTCGGTGAATATATTCAGCCAGGTGGTGTCGGTGGAGCCAGCTTCCGAACTGGCCCTACAAACGCAGCAAAGGTTGGCAACATTAAGGTCCTTTACTCTGCAAGCCATTCCTCAGTAAAATCTCAGTTAAATGGCAAGTGGCGAAGAATTTGTAACAATAACAAACAATTTTAAGCTAATTCGAGATGAGTGAGACCTTAAGTGACGAGAGCAAAAATACTGAACTGAACTAGATCTATTTAATTTCAGAACTATCCCGTGGACAACAGTGAATAGTCAATAAAGTGCACAATTTGCGTAATTAGTGTTTAAAATTTCCTTTTTGACAGAAGTTTGGAACTCATTGACAGTAATTGAAAAGGTACTCATTTTTCTTACCTAGGTGAGGTACAAGAAAAATGTCGAAAAATATACCTAGGTAAGGCAAAAGGTAACCGAAATTTCCAGTACCTAGGTAAAGGAACTTTTAATAAGCAATTGAAAGCATGCCGAAAGTGCGGGAGACGTGTACGGAAAAGGATCAAATGATTATCGGGAATCAGTAGAACAGTTCTGTGTTCCGAGTTTCCCAAAAATTCTACAGGAATACAGTTTTTGAACCAACGGTTCGGTTTATTACATGGTTTTTGAAGCCAACTGAACCGCGGTTTCGATTTGGTTCAGTCTTAATTTATTATAAATTTAATGAAGGGCAGTTTCCGTTTTTGCAAATAACCCCGGAAAGTCATTCTTTCGGACATTTAAAGTTGCGACAAATCCAAAATGTCAGACTTCTTTTTGTTCTAGGATCGTCGCTAATTCCACCGAATCTTAACCCTTTAAGCCCATTCTGAAGCCTAACACTCAGAAATGTCCCAAACTTTGCTCAGAAAGTATTGTTGTGTACTTTTGAAGCTGCTGAAGTTTGAAAAACTTAAATTATTGGGTTAAAACACATTATAAAGTATAAGTTCTGGTTTTTAGATGTATTACAGACCGCGTTTTTGCTTGAACCAACTCTATTTGGTCTAGCTAACCCTTATAATATTAATAGTTTTCCCAAAGAAAGCTGTTTATACCGAAAAACTTTTTACAATGTTATAGCTCACCTATAGGGTCTTTTCTCCGAACTTTTGCTTCAATATTTAAAATATAATGATTTCTTAAGTAAACATGTGACTTTTCGAAAACGAATTCCAAGATAACACTTGAATAGTCGGATGTGCTGGCTTCGTCCATAATGATATTACTTTAAAAGCTGTACTCCTGTCTAATGTGGGATTCAGGTAAAGAAGCTCGACAGACCTATGAGAATATCGTCCCGTAAAGGAAATGAGATACGCAAATAAATCGATTAGCAATTTTCAAAGAAGGAATGTTGATTATTACAGACATATTAAGATGTCGGTGGACAATCGCAGGAGGTGTACGGGATCACACGATTCAGAGATCCGACATCGATAAGGACTTATCGTAGCAATTTGATTAAAACTCCCAAAATTTTTAAGTCTTGAGACTCATCAGTGAAGTGAACCGAACCGTTTATATTTGTGGTTTTCGGTTCGGTTCAGCATTTTCGAAGGGACGGTTCGGTTTATCAACTGTTCGGAACCAGTTTGCATCCCTGATATTTCAGACTATTTAGGATAGAGTCCAAAATATTAGTTAAAAGCTTCATATTTAAAAATTAACTATCACTAAGTTTCACGTTCGCGTCAACTTCACAAACGACTATCGGGTCTGTTCCGGTTTTCGACTCGATTTTCGTGTAAACGTCAATGTTTCGCTTTCAAGTTGTATTATTTTGTATGTAAGTAACAAGACAATTTGTGGTTACGAGATCTCGTCGCAATTTTCTCTCGAATTGAATTCACTTGGCATTGAGCAACCGGTTTCAGTTGCTCAAAAGAATTCGAGTTTTTTTTATAACACATCTAGTAACCGTAGGCATATTTTTCACCTTCTATACAACGTTATTCAAATTGGTACAAAATGTTAAAGTTTACACAAAAATCGACTTATATCTAGGTACTGCAGGAAACTTTCCACATATTTAATCCAACAGCAGTATTATTTTGAAATTTTATAAGAAAGTTAGCATATAACCCGGCGCGCTTCGCTACGCCGCCGTCAGTCTATGCGGGAATTTTTCGTCCCTGAGGCCAAATTTTTCAACATCAGAATATCTCACATCTCAAATCCTCATAAATCGAATTGATGGCAGGGGGACTCAGCGACTAGTGTGCGCGACCGCTGTGCAAGAGATCGTGGGTTCGGTCCCGCCTCGGAACATCTAATGAAAAATTTTTCTTTGAATAATCTTTACACCCGGTCACCCCTCTCTGCTGTTGACGCCAGCTTGGTAGGAATTAGGCGTGCAAAAGCTTCTCAAACTGCCGTAAGCTCGGCTTTGGCTCTTTGGTGCTGTGTCAAGCCATTTTACATTTTTATTAAGATCTTTTTGATGTAGAACCGAAGTAGTTAAGTAGTTAGTCACCAGGCGGTTCCCTCCCACAAGTAGACTCACCGTTTTTACGATTTCAGTTTATTGTGTTATAAATTTCAAATGTGTCTCTTAACAAAATAGTTCTAAAAATCAATTTTAATCTCTTCACCACTTGACTGGCTATCCCGACGTTTTCTTCTCCCCTCTCAAGTCATATTCCTCTTAGTAGGCGACTCCGTTCTTCCAGGGTAACTTTGCAAATGCTATTATAAACATAGGCTAATGTTTGTAATATATGTAATAAAATTGTGTAATTTCCATTTTTACGGCAACGCCTAGGAGGTTGTGTTCTTGTGAGTAGTTCGAAGGTGATATTTTAGATTGTTATTTAGGCAAAAGGTTTCCGTGCACTGCGAGCATTCGTAGGGTCGTTCAGGCTTCTTGCGGTTGTGACAGTTTAGACTCCTTATATTCTTAAAAGTCATCGAGCAGTCATTACACTGAAACGGTCGCGCGCTAGTATGAGTGCGAAGGTGAGTATTACGACTTGCCAATTGGCCAAAGGACTTCGAACAGAGATCACATTTGAAGGGTCGTTCTCCGGTATGTGTCCGAAGGTGATTCTTTAGATTGATGATTTGAGCGAATGTCTTCGTGCAGACTGGGCACTTAAAGGGTCTTTCGCCAGTATGAGTCCGAAGGTGATTTTTCAAAGTGCTTTTTTGGGAAAACGTCATCGAGCAGTGGGAGCATTCGAATGGTCGTTCACCAGTATGAGTGCGAAGGTGATTCTCAAGATTGCCTTTCTGTCTGAAGGTCTTTGGGCATTGCGCACACTTGAGTAGCTCTTTCTCAGAATGAATGCGAAGGTGATACGTTAGACTTGTCTTTTGACTAAACGACTTCGAGCAGTGGGGGCACTGGAAGGGTCGTGCTTCGCTGTGAGTGCCAAGATGTTTTTTCAGATTGCTGTTTAGAGCAAAAGCCCTCGAGCAGTGTGGACACTGAAAGGCTCGCTCGCCAGTGTGAGTAAGAAGGTGTTTCTTTAAAGAGTCTTTTAAGGAAAAAGCCTTCGGGCATTGTGAACATTCAAAGGGTCGTTCACCAGTGTGAACGCGAAGGTGAGTAGTTAGACTCTCTTTAAGACGATAGGTCTTTGGACACTGGGAACATTTAAAGGGTCGTTCCCCATTGTGCACTGTAAGGTGTCGGGCTAGAAGGGATTCTTTAACAAAGGATTTCGGACAGCTTGGACATTCAAATGATTTTTTGCCAATATGAGCAAGGAGAACTTCACATTCACTCTCGTCTTCCTTGAGAAATTCGAGCTCATCGCAATTGGCCATCTCCCCGCTTAAGCACTGAATACTCTCCTCAAATCGTCGCTTAAACTTGAACGCAATTTTCGCTGTTTGCAGGCAAGACGAGCATATCCGTTCCGGTAGTCCTTCATTAGGGTTAACCACGCGTCCGGTGACCTCCCGTATTATGAACATCAAGCTTGGGTCGAGGAATATATTCAGCCAGTTGGTGTCGTTGGTACCAGCTTCCGAGCTGGCTCCACAAACGCAGCAAAGGTTGACCACATCAAGGCCCTTTGCTCTGCGGGCCATTTCTCAGCCAAATCTTGGTTAATTACATTGGTAAGTAGCAAACGGAGACGAAATCGTAACAAAAACAAACAACTTAAGCCATTTTGGGACGAGTGTGACCTTATTGAAAAATGTCAAAAATGCTGAACCGAACTAGTTCCATTGATTTTGAGCATGGCATATCCACGCAAGAAAATAAATTGTAAAATTTATTGGGGCAAGTTTTTTTTTTTGAATGTAATCAAATTTATAGTTTACTCATAAAAAGTGACAAAAAACGCAAAAATATACATTTTAAACAACATTCAGAGGCAGGGATTAATACAGAAACTGATTTCATTTCGGTTAAGGCAATTATATTGCTCAAACGCTATTTTTTTAATTCTTCGGTTACGAATTAGTAATCTATAACCGCTTCGCATCATAAACCGTAACTGAAATATGGCTTTCTAACGAGATATTCACGCTGACCGATGGTTCATTTTCCATAATTAGCTCGCCAAATTCATCTTGAATCACCAACTCAACAAACTAAAAAATATTTAATTTTGTCACCATCTATTGACCACGAAATACCTGAACCCTGAACAAAAGAATCAATTTCCATCCGTTTTATTTTTATATTTTATTCTAGTTTTCTACAATTGCAAATATTTTTAGATACAATTTTTATGCTTAATATTTTTTATACATTTTAAGGGCATTTTTAAAGTCGCAACCAAGTCCTAATTAAAGCCAATAATTTCAGGAATTACTTGTTTTGACAATCTTGAAATTTCTTGGAATTGAGATAGTTTAGTTTTCCAAACTGAAAACTATGGAATACTTATGTCGTTATCTGGTGAAGAGCCTGAAGGTGATGCTTCAGGCCGCTGTTTCGGGCAAAGGATTTTAAACATTGCGGACACTTAAATCGTCGTTCCCCAGTATGAGTGCGTAGGTGACTCTTTAGAATTTTTTTATTGGTAAATGTCATGGAACACTGGGAACATCCAAAGGGTCGTTCCTTATTATGTGTGCCAAGATGATATGTTAGACTGTTTTTATGGGAAAATGTCTTAGAGCATTGGGGACACTCGAACGGTAGTTCCCCAGTATGAATGCGAAGGTGATTATTTAGAGTGTGTCTATGTCTGTAGGATTTCGGGCACTTCGAACACGTAAAGGGTCGTGTTCCAGTATGAGAACGGAAGTGAGACTCTAAAGTGTGTTTTCTTTTAAAAGTCTTCGAGCAGTCGGAACACTCAAAGGGTCGTTCGCCAGTATGAGTGCGAAAATGATCCCGTAGAGAGCTGTTTTGGGTAAAAGTCATCAAGCACTCTGAACACTGGTAGGGCCGTTTGCCCGTATGAGTGCGAAGGTGCTTCTTCAAAGTGTCTCTTAAAGGAGTAAAGGATTTTGTACAGCTTTGACATTCAAATGGTTTTTTGCCATTATGTGTACCGCAATCTTTACATTCGCTTCCAGCACTGAGGCTCTCGTCTTCTGTGAGAAATTCTAGCTCTTCGCAATTGGACTTCTGCCCGCTTAAGCACTGGAAACTCTTCTCAAATCGCAGCTTGAACTTAAGTGCAATTTTTGCTGTTTGCAGGCAAGCAGGGCATAGCATTTCCGGCAATCCTTGATTAGGTTTAACAACGCTTCCAGTTACCTCCTCTATCATAGATATCAAGCCACCTGGTTCAGTCTCGGTGTCTTGGTCGGTGAATATATGTAGCCAGGTTGCACCAGCTTCCGAGCTGGCCATACACACGCAGCAGAGCTCAGCCACATTTGGTTCCTTTGCTGTGCAGGCCATATCTCAACGAATTTTCGATTAATTACGATGGAAAACAACAAAAGGAGACGGAATTGTAACCAAAACAAACATTTCGAGACGAGTGTGACCTTAAGTGACAAAAGCCACAAATGCTGTACTGAACTAGTTCCATTAATTTTCATCATGGGAAGGTATAAATTAAATTTAATATTAAATTTGTTATTAAATTTTTTAAATTGTAAACAAAAAAATCGTAAGAATGATTGGCATCAGTACAATCGTATAGGTTCCCAACAAAAAGATGCTTTAATAGCTTAAAAATATGCATATTAAGCAACTTTAAGCTTAAGTTATCAAAAATTTTGACGTGATGTTCAGCACACGAAAATCATCTTGAATCACCAAAACCAATTAAATAAAGTGAAAAAAAAACTTTATTTGGTTGTCAATGAACACTGAAATAAAAATCTCTAGAAATTCAAGTAGTTTAAAGAATATTTAAAGCTTTGCCGCATAACTAAATTTTAAATTTCCGAAACGACTTTATTGGCTCAAAGGGTATTATAGACCACGGGCAGGCAGATTCCTATCTTGTGTGCATACGAAAAATCACAAAGCAGCGCTGCACACGGTATAAGCTGTACAAGCGCAGTGTGGTATTTTGCCGACTTAGGCGGCCAAAACTACTTTTTTAATTTTTTTACTTAAAATGTTTAGAAAAGACTTGCTACGATATTTAAAACTGCCCACAAAATTGTTTGATTTCCTTATAACTCGACTATTGTTCATTCGATCTCTACCATTCCTTTGACGGATCGGAAAATAATCTATAAAACATTGGAACATATGACTTTTTTCCAACTTTCGGAGGCGGGAGGGGGCGTGGCAAAAATTGAAAACAAACTTGATCTGCATGTAAGTATAAGAAGTATTTGTCCCACACAAGTCAAACCCCTAGCTCTTACCATTTCTGAGATCTGGCTGTTCATATGCGTCCGTAGGATATTTCAAATTTTGCAGCAGTAAAGCGCTCATATGCGCAAGATTTATTTTTTGTTTTCAAGCTATGAAATGCCAAGCATAATATCTAAGTAAAAATCTTTGCCCCGAACTGTGGTGCTCTATAACTTTATAACCATAGTTCATTTCTCTAATGCATTAAAATTAGACAAAATACTATATCTTTCATTGTAGTTCTGTCAGTACCACTTCATATTCTATTTGAGGAATACATCATAATTTCCTGCCTTAAAATTGTCAATTTTCAAAAATGTTTAAAATGAACACACTATTAATTTTGAATAGCTTCGTCGTCTTGAACACGTCTAAGCCGCAAATGCACAATTAGCAACACGCCAATTTGACCACGTGGTGAAAGCGAATGAAAACAAAAACGATTTAAAAAAAGAACGGAATATTTTCAAGCATTCTATTCTCTTTACCCTGCGTTCTTTGGGGTTTGAATCAAACCCAAAATTGGGCCAGATGAGTTGGATTTGAAGTAACCTATTAATTCAAAAAGAAAATGTTCGGTTTAGACTCTAGACGCTTTATCAGGCCTGTTCCAGTTTTCGATCAGATTATGCGAAGCCGGAATTGGTAGCTGTTCCCGTTTCCGAAAAACGATGAAGTTGTTCGGTTTCAAAAGTTTTGCCTTAGAGCCAGTGGAATGAAAAGTAAATGACAATTTTCTTGGTAATACTTTTTATCTTTCAAGAATTTGGTTAATATTGTGGATAATTTTATGTATCCATATATATATTGAGCATACAATTTTATTTAAAATTATGTTTTTCCAACTTGTACCTCAGAAATTGCAAGCAAAAACCGATAGAAATAACCCCGAACTGTTCGCCATTCAGCATCAGCGCATGCTCAGTGTGGATCGAAATTGTTATGGCTGCCATATAGCTAAAGGTAAACGCTTTAAGTTTTAAAGCACATCAGTGAGCTGAAACGAACCTTTTTGGTTTGTGGTTTTTCGCTTCGATTCAGCAATTTCGAAATGACGCCGCATCGGTTTTCAGCTGGAATTAGCGTTTCGGTTTCGGTTTGGTTTTGAAATTATTTGTATATTGTTTAGACTCTACAAAGACCAGCTCGTTGTCGCCCAACATTCAAAGAAATGCGCAGACGGTTTTAAAATTTTCTAATATTTATTTGTTGAAATCTAACCTTAAATACTAACAATATTTCACATCTCCCTGAGTGAAATTACAAATTTGAGAGTATAATTTTAGAACCTGTATATGCATCGGCTTAACATCTAAATAGCTGGTTAAATTTTTGTTTTGTCTTTTATTTGTGTTTATGTTTAAAAAGACTATCTTCAACCTTCTCCTTTAAAGTACGCCTTGGATTCAGCGTCTCCTAAGCAAGTTTTTAGCCAGTTTGATGGGGTGGTGTGATAGCTTGTTAAGCTATCTGGCGGCTTGATTGTTGATGACATCTCCACCGATAGGAACTCCAAAGTCCTTTTCAATATCCCTGAATCTTAGGAACCATTCAGCTTCCGTAATGCGTCTAAGGATTTTCGCCTGGATCACTTTAATCTTTGTCAGGTGCGATTTCGCCGCGATACCATAAATTTGTAGGCTGCATCCAGCCAGGAGCCAGGACTTTGTTCCTGAGTGACATCTTGTTCTTGAAGTTCAGGAGCCACCCCATGCGCCGTGCTTTGGCAGCCACTGCCTGAGCTGTTGCCTTGGCATGGTGTCCAAACGTCAGTCTTTCGTCCAGTGTCACCCCAAGGTATTTCTGGCCTGCTTTATGCTCCATATATGTCACGACGTGTGGAATAAGACACCGAAGCTCGCTACTTTGGGCAAAGGTCAAAGGGTCCCTTGTCAGTATGACTGCAAAGGTGATTCTTTAAAGTGCTCTTTTCGGAAAAAGTCTTCGAGCATTGTAAACATTCAAAGGGTCGTTCGCCAGTGTGAGTCCGAAGGTGTTTCGTAAGGCCGCATTTTTGGCTGAAGGTCTTTGAGCACTGGGAACACTTGTGTCGCTCTTCCTCATTATGACTACTTTGGTGTCTGTTAAGTGCTCCCTTTCGGCTAAACGTTTTCGAGCATTGGGTACATTCGAAGGGACGTTCGCCAGTATGAATAAGGAGGTGATCCTTCAGAGAGCTTCTTATTGTATAACTCATCGAACAGACCAAACACTTGAAGGGTCTTTCGCCAGTATGAACGCGAAGATGTATCTTCAAACTGCTATTTTGGGTGAAAGTCATTGAGCAGTGGGTACATTTGAAGGGTCGTTCCCCAGTGTGAATGCGAACGTGTCTTGTGAGATCATGCTTTTTAGGAAAGGTTTTTGAGCAGTATAAGCATTTGAATGGTGGTTTGGCAGCTGGTTTGCATTTTCTGTCGCTGTCCGAAAGAGGTTCGAATTCTTCCCCTTGACACTCATCTTGTAAGTTTTTGTTTTCAAAGATTTTCTCGTCGTTCAATGCTTTCATTTGTTCCATCTGCTCTCTTAGGCACTTAAAACTCTTCTCAAACCGCAGCTTGAACTTGAGTGCAATTTTTACTGTTTGCAGGCAAGAGGGACATATACTTTCGGGTAGACCTTCACTAGGTTTAATTATGCTTCCAGTCACCTCCTCTATTATGGACACCAAGCCGCCTGGTTCAGTCTCGGTGTCTTGGTCGGTGAATATATTCAGCCAGGTGGAGTTGGTGGTAACACCAACTCTGGCCATACAAACGCAGCAGAGCTCGGACACATTTTGTCCCATTTCGGTGCAGTACATTTCTCAACAAATTATCAGCTAATTACAAATCATCAAGAAAATAAACATTTTTGAGCCATTTAGAATCAAGTGTGACTTTAGGTGACAAGAAAAAAATACCAAAGTGAACTAGTTCCATTTAAACTAAAAACAAATACTCTTTTTATACCCTTGCAGAGGGTATTATAAAATTGTGCGGATGTTTGGTTTGTTTGATCAGCACGACGAGCTGAGCTAATTTAGCCCTGTCTGTCTGTCCGTCCGTCTGTAAGTCTGTCTGTTTCTATGCTATCTCTTCCGTCAGTTTGAAAGCTATCTTCACCAAACTTTGTACGAAGTCGTTTGGTACATAAAGGCTGCACATTTGTCGGAACCTGCCGGATCGGATGACCTTAGCATAAAGCTGTCAGAGGAACGATTGGTCGAAAAACTAGTTTTAGTGAGAAAAACTTTTTTGTTTTCAATGGAAACGCCTTCAAACTTTGTATTTCTTAGTTTACTATGCTTTTCCATGATTCCACCAAATTTGGGCGAAATCGGACATCTAAAAAGTATAGCTGTCATAGAAAAGTAGAGTCTGAAAAATAGTCTTAGTTAGAAAAACATTTTTGTTTTCAATGGAAATGACCTCAAAACTAGCATGTATTTGTTTTATATGCTTCTACACAATTCTACAAATTTTGGTCAAAATGGGAGGACTATAGCATATAGCTCCCATAGGAACGATCGTTCAAAAAACTAGTTCGTGTGGGAAAAACTTTTTTGTTTTCAATAGAAACGTCCCTTACGTTGGCATATATTTATTTTATATACTTTTACACAATTCTACAAAGCTTTGTTAAAATCGGATGCCTATAGCATATAGCTGCTGTATGAATGATCGGTCGAAAAAGAAGTTCCAGTGTGAAAAACTTTTTTGTTTTAAATGGAATCGCCTTCAAAAATGTACATGTTAGTTTCTTATGCTTTTCCATGATTCCATTAAATTTGGTCGAAATCGGGCATCTATATAGAATAGCTCCCATAGAAAAGTAAGGTCCGAAAACTAGTCTTATTTCGAAAAACAAACTGCAAGGGTATACAAAATATCGACCGCACCGAAGTTAACTTTCCCCTATTTTTTTATTTTTCTTTGACACTGTTTTTTTGAGATTCACAATGCAGCAAACTTTTTGCTCAGTTAATCAAAATTGTACAACTTTTGCTACTTTAAATGTCGGATTTCGAAAAAAAAATTTGTTTACAATTTTTTTGCAAATCATTTGGTGTTTCACAAAAAAAAACATTTTAAAACGAGAAGAAGATTATAAACATTAGTGTTTTATCTCAAAATATGAAAATTTTTCAAAATTAAACTTGTTTTTTTTTTTATGATATTGTATTTTACGTCTTTGACCCGACTTAAACTCAGGAACTTTAATATTTATTTTCTGGGAGAAAGCTTACAACTAAATTCATCAAATCCATGCTTGAAATGAAATTTTTATTCGATTTCGAATAACTCGAAACACTTTTCCGAAAACCGCAGCAACAACTAAATTTAATTTTACCGATTACCTATTGAATAAAAACAAACGCTTGTAAATATCACTTTTAGTTTTTGTGTAATTTTAATTTTTGTAAACCTTTAAAAAATGGCAACTGAAGGTAGTATAACTTCAGGTGTACTGTAAACAAAAATATTTTTTGAAAGACTTAAGGTAATAATTATAAAAAAATATATTTATTGTTGTTTTCGTGCGTGTCGTGTTTAGGAAGTTTTTGACCGAGCGTGTGGTGTGCGTGCTTTAAATATGTCATTCGTTTTAGAGTCGTGTCGTGTTGAGAATATTTGTCACGCGCTGAATCCTTAAATTACCCGAAAGATTCACCTATGTTGTCGTTATCCTGTGAACAGTACGAAGATGATATTTCATACTGCTATTTTGGATAAAGGTTTTGGTACATTGGGAACATTCGAATTGTCGTTCTCCGGTATGACTACGAATGTGATAGATTAGACCGCTTTTATGTTTAAAAGTCTTCGAGCACTGGGAACATTTGAAGGGTCGATCCTCATTATGAGTACGATAGTGACTGCTTAGATTGCTTGGACGGCTAAAGGTCTTGCTGCAGACGGAACACTTGAAGGGCCGATCGCCAGTATGAGTGCGAAGGTGATCCTTGAGAACGCCTCTTTGGGTAAAAGCCAACGAGCAGAGGGAACATTCAAAGGGTCGTTCCCCGGTATGAGAGCGAAGGTGAATCTCTAGATTGCATTTGTGTGTAAAAGTTTTCGTGCAGTGGGAGCATTGGAAGGGTCGTTCTTTGGTATGAGTGCGTAGATGAATTTGTAAGTTTGATTGACTGCTAAAGATCTTCGAGCAGTGGGAACATCCGAATTTCCGTTCACTTGTATGACAACGAATGTGATAGATTAGGCTGCTTCTATATTTAAAAGTCTTAGAGCAGCAGGAACATGAGAATTGTCGTTCCCCGGTATGAGTGGTAAGGTGATTCTTAAGATTGGTGCTATTGCTAAAGGTTTTCGTGCAGTGGGAACACTGGAAGGGTCGTTTTTGAGTTTCCACCTTTTTCCATTCGCTCTCGTCTCCACTGCATGATTCAAGCTCTTCGCATTTAAAGTTCTCCTCGTCGGTCAATGCTTCCAATGTGGTTATAGCTATAGATTTGTTATGTTCCATTAGTTCGCTAAGGCACTGAAAACTCTCCTCAAATCGACGCTTGAACTTGAGTGCTACTTTTGCTGCTTGCAGGCAAGTAGGGCATATCCTTTGGGGTAGTCCTTCATTAGCTCTGATCACGCTTCCAGACACCTCTTCTATTATGGACATCAAGCCGTCTTGTTCAGTCTCGGAGTCTTGATCGGTGAATATATTTAGCCAGGTGGTGTCGTTGGGACCAGCTTCCGAACTGGACCCGCAAACGCAGCAAAGCTTGTCCACATTTTCTTCCCTTTCGCTGCATTCCATTCCAGTTAATTCAGTTAATTATGTACAAATGGAGATGAATTTATAACAAACACGAACAATTTTTGTATTGTTTTAAGACGAGTGTGACCGTAAGTGACAAGAGCAAAAACACTGAGTTGAAACCACAGTGCAAACCCAATAAAGCGCACAGCGTTTCAGGCAAACTGCAGGGTTTCTGGTTTTCTGAATATGAGTCAAAGTAGGTGAACATTTGTGATGATATTGGCAGTATGGCTGGTCATAGAAGAATGTTTTTAACATTTTCTTAAAGTTACATATGTGGCCCAATACTTTACAAAATAACTCCGGGTAGACCTTTTTTCGGAAATGCCCATATGTTTAAAGAGTATACATATAAATGTTCAGCTAAACATATTCATTAGAACCAAAGATAGCGCTCTAAAGACATCTGCTTTCTCGATACCAGCTGATTGGCTTATCTAAAATTAACAAAATCGGAGGTGTCTTAACCCCTCTGAAAAATGCTATAACTTTGGTTCTAATAAATATATTTAGCTAGAAATGTATTTGTATACTCTTAAAACACTTATAAACAAATGATGAAAGCCCCAAAGTTATAAGTCTTTACTTTTCCTTACAAAAAAGAACTAAGAAACATACTTAAAGATGGGACATTTAAATTTGCGCTGAGATGTAGTTTTCCCAAACTTTCGAAGGTAAGACTGTCCGCAAAACTTCTTAGAACTTATTTCTATTCTTGAATCTTTCTAAACTTCACCCAGTCTCAACTCTTTATGCCCTTCCTTGAGTATTCCGTCGCAACTTACACACAAATCTGCTGGGAAAGTAATATTTTTGAACTTTTAAAGTTGCGGAAATTCGAAATTATGACAAAAACTTCTTTCTGTTCAAATATCGCCCCTAATACCACAGAATCTTAGCGCGCTAAGCCCGTTCTTAAGTCTAACAATCAGAAATGGCCTTAAAGCGTTACATGCAGTTAATTTTGTTTTAAATCGATTTTTTATTTTATTATCTTAATGTACATATATTTAAGTACACACACAGAAAATTTGAAATCGATTCGGCAATTATTTTTGAAGATACACGCACATTTGTAAAGACGCTTAAAGGTAAATTTTCAGTCCTTTTGAAATTCGAAACGAGTTTGTCTCTAAACTTTGTTCTCAAAGTCGGCGTTCACGATTTCTCGAAAACGAAACCGATCAGTCTAAAATTTTAATACAAGGTTCTAAAATGTATTGTTAAGAAATTAATCAAAGCTTCTTTGCTCACTTATAAATTTGTATTTTATTACAAGCAGGTGATTCATACCGGAACCAGAACCGGAGCAGTTGATCGAAATAAACCGTTTCAAATCACATACCGTAATCGAAACGTACCCGATACAAATTTTTTTTGAAACCGGATACCGATTACCGTTATTATTGGAACCGAAAAAACCAGAACGAAACCGAAACGTTGGTACCGGTACGGTTTGGTTTTTTTTTTACCTTTGTAGAGCGCATCGTAATTTTGATATAACGTTAAACAAAGAAACTCATAGGAAGTCATTTACACGATGGCCGATTTTCTTGCCACTTTTCTTAGAAATTGGAACTTGCACCAAAACCTTGCAGCTTGTATAGGGCCAATGTTGCTTGAGATAACAGAAATGTGAAATAGCGTCTATTGTTTTCGTTAATATCTAACGACTGAAACTTATTAATAGAATATTGCTTCTTTATATTTAATTTAATAAATTTTTTCAATATTTAAAAAATTAATTTTGTACTCTACCGGAATACCGTAAAAAAAACCGCGTACGGTTTCCAAACCGAAATAAATTGAGAACCGAGGTACCGGAACCGAAAATGGTTTAGGTATTAATCCCTGATTACAACTAATTTAAGACCAAAATTTTTGCGAAAAATCGATTTGTTTTTTAAGAAGCGATTTGGTCAAAATAGTTTATTCTGGTTAATCCTTCGATTAATTTCCAGATTTTACATTTCTTTAACCTAATCCGTTTGGCTTTTTCGTTTTGGATAATATCGTGTTCGCCGCAAAGCTCCAGTTTTGATGGAACATATAAAACTGGTTAAAATACAGTTAAAAAGTTATCGCCATTTTTGTACAATTTTTTGTTTTATTTAATTTAAAGGTTTTCTCAGGAATTTTTTTTGAAAAATAACTTTTTCAAGCCAATGTTATTTTTTGACTTTTGAAGAACAAAACATTTTCATTTTCATCTTAGAACTATATTTAAACTTTTTGGGAAATTTTGCTTCAATTTTTATTTCACAGGTGTGCTAACGGGAAGCATCATAACTTGAGTAAATGACCACCGAATTGACTTAACATTTCTTAGAGCTGATAAATAAAAGCCAAGCCAAGATTTATAATCAACAACGCTCTTTGCTCAAAAGTAAATGCTTTGTTCGATCTTAGAAATGGTATTAGGCCATTCACACTGAGCACATCTTTTATCCAACATCCCACATCCGGAGTTAAAGTGCCTATAAACTTTTTAAGATTTTTGTTTTGTCAAATTGTTAAGTGGATCAGTGACTTATAGAAATATGCTACAAACTTGTAAAAATTTGACAGGGCCAATTTTTATGACTCATGAATTGGATGAAAGATGTTAGATGTGCTCAGTGTGAATAGGCTATAAGGGCTAGAGGTTCAAAGTGTACAGAATGTAGGCTTCCTATACTTCCTCCACCGCAATTGGAAAATCCTCATATTTGGTACATTTGAGATATATCTAATAAGCAGCATTACGTTCTATTCTGGTTGGTTCGTTGGTTTGCAAATAGAAAATCCGTCGGTGTCCCAAACTTCGGAGATTTCGTTTTCTTCGAAGCATTCGAAAGCGAGTCGAAGTGTATAAGATTATCGTCCTACTACAAAAACAGTGATATTTTGCGTGGGTTCGTGAATTCGCTATTGGTTGGTTAATGTAATGGCTGGTTTGTGTATTGGTTGGTTTGCCAAAACCTCCCAACAAAACGAGAGGTTTGAAACCAACCGAAAGAGATTTCTAGGACACCGAGAATTGGTTTTGGGTTGGAATTTGGTTGGAAGAGATTTCTGGGACACCGCCGTATATATCGATTCACCAACGAAAGTTAAGTTATGAGAAATTCGCCGCCGCAACAAGTCTAACGAATCGACTACCAGTAAAATAATTATTCGACAATGTGTCGTAGCCTAAAATTATTAAATGTTAAGTTGTAACAACTCTGTGTAACAGAAATTCTTATTTTTAAAATTCGTATTTTAAATATCGCATGATATCAGACACCGAAAAGAAATCTTCATATTTTCTGAATGTGTAAACTTAAACGGATGGATCTGTAGTGTTTTTAAGCTAAATTCTTATATGATACTAATAGAATGGCTTCCTGGTGAACAGTTCGTATGTGATATTTTAGATTGGACCTTTGGGAAAAGCTCTCCGAGCACTGCGAACACTTGAAGGGTCGTTCTCCGGTATGATTCCGCATGTGATCGTTTAAACTTTTTCTATGTTTAAAAGTCTTTGAGCATTCAGAACATTTGAACGGTTGGTCCACACTATGAGAGCGAATGTGATTATTAAGACTTGCCTTTTGGCCAAAGGACTTCGGGCACTGGTTACATTTGTAGGGTCGTTCTCCGGTGTGAGTGCGACGGTGATTGTTTAGATTGATGACTTGGGAAAAGGCCATCGAGCAGTCTGTACACTTGAACGGTCGCTCCCCAGTATGCGTGCGAATGTGATTCTTCAATGTGCCACATTGGGAAAACGACATGGAGCAGAGAGAGCATTCGTAGGGTCGTTCTCCAGTGTGAGTGCGAAGGTGATTCTGCAGACTAGTTTTATGGCTAAACGACTTTGAGCAGAGGGAGCACGGGATCCGATTTTGAGTTTCGCATTCGAAGATCTTCTCATCATCCAAAGCTTCGAGTGGGGGGGCTGAAGTTTCGTAATGTTCCTTTTGCTCTATTAAGCACTGAAGACTATTCTCAAATCGCCGCTTGAACTTGAATGCTATTTTTGCTGTTTGCAGGCAAGAAGGGCATATGCTTTCCGGAAGTCCCACATTAGGTTTAACCACGCTTCCAGTCACCTCCTGTATCATCGAGATCAATCCGCCTTGTCCCAGCTCGGAATCTGTGTCTGTGAATATATTCGGCCAGGTGGAGTCCGTGATTCCAGTTATTGAGCTGCGCATACAAACGTAGCACAGATGAGCCACATTTTGGCCATTTCCTCTGTTTGCCATTTAACACATTTAACAACGAATTCTTAGTTAATAATCAATGTAAATTTGCCAAAAACAAACAATTTAATGCCATTTCAAGACAAGTGTGACCGTAAGTGACAAGAATAAAAATACTGAACTAAACTAGTTCCTTTGAATTTCAAAACAAACCGGAATAAGATATGAGAAATATGTCTTCTTCGAAAAGACACTGCAGACTTGGACTTGGAAGACTTGGAAGCCAACGTTACACACTCCTTTTGGAAGATACCGGTAGCAATACTAAAAAGCCTGATAAAAAATGGGACCACCTTCAGTGTAGTTGCGGTTAATATTTAAATAAAATAATCATTAAAAAAATATTCCAAAATATAGAAATGCTCCATTTTTTAAAACCGGGTACTCGACCACATTTGGTCTCCAAATCACAAAATTTTTGCTTCGCATTCATTTAAACGCTTTCATGTTGAAAGAATTCAACAATAAATCAAATTAAATTAGGCGACCTTGAGGTGCACGTCGATTATTGTGAGAAACTAACCGCTCCCTGCATCGATTTGAATATTTCTCAATGGTTTCTCGTAAAGTGGGAATGCCTAGGTCCCGGAATATGGTGGTATTACATACATACCGGTGCGCGTTTGAAATTCATCGAAGTGCCTTACTTACGCATACCCCTACACTCCTAACGGTGGTGGTACAGGCCGTTCCCCAACATGTAATACCCCAGTTAAGAGTATGGAGTACTATGGTCTTAAAAAGCCTGACTTTAGCCTTAAGGGAAGTAAGGGCCGAAGTAACCAGTCCATTTTCCGGAGTTTTAAGCGGGCAGAGCCACACACCCGATTAACATGGGGTCCCCAGGTGAGCCTCCTGTCCATTGTGACGACTAGATATGTAATGATGTCCTTGTGGGCAATTTGAGATCCGTACAAAGTGAGTCGAGAAGTATTGCCCCTACGACCTAGTCGGACTTTGCCAGCACATCCCGTAACAACTTGCCCTTAGAATAGTGCAAACCTGCATCCCCCTTTGTGTAGGGGCAAACGCCGAACTTTCTAAACCTTTGTTCTAAACGCTCGTCGTCGCCTCGCCACGCGGCCTGAGAGACGTTGCATGCTATGATGTTTTTGCCTTCACATACGGAAAAACATGTTTAAGCGAACGGTCGTCACGCCTCTTTCCGTCCAAGACGGTAACGAGACTATGTTGCACTTTCGATTAATTCACTTTTTAAACGAAGTTGCCAGACTTCGGGTTCGGGGGCATGCTGCGTCGTCTCCACATTAACACCTATATTCCATCGTGAGGCCCAACATTCAAATTCGTCGAGAAATTCCTGTGCTTTTCTAGAGGCAGTTCTGCGACTGTTGAACCTTGTGATACGGTATGGAAGTGATTTGGAATATCAGCAGTATAAACTGTGTACAAAACAGGGCCAAGAACACTTCCTTGCGGAAAAGAACACTTCCTTGCTCGAATAGGACGTAACAAAGATCGCGCTGCACGCACTTCAACAGAGAAAGCTCTGTCCGTCAAAAAACAGTCAATAAGTCTCCACAGACACTCCGGGAGTATCGGCTTCAATTTATACATCAAAATCCTCATGCCAGACTCTATCGAAGGCTTGGCGTACATCTAAAAATACTGCCGAACAGTATTTCTTTTTCTCAAAGGCATCGAGGAGATGATTGACAACTCTGTGAACCTGTTCTACTGCACTGTGACCGCTGCGAAATCCAAACTGGTTATCTGGAAGCGCACTTTCCAAATATTCAATAATCAAAAGTCTCTCAAAAATCTTAGAGAAGGTAGGCACAAGGCTAATAGGGCGATAAGAGTCCATTTTATGTGGGTCTATGCCGTTTTTCGGTTCCATGACCACCAAGGCACGTTTCCAAGGGCTTGAAAAATGACCAACTTCCAAAACAGCGCTAAACTGCCGACATAATAAGGAAATTGCCTCATTTGGATGTGATTTGACCACCTTTCCGTCAACAGCATCCAATCCAGGGGCTTTGCAAGGCTTTAAACGCTTTATCTGTTCTTTGATCTTTTTAAACTGGTTTCTAAATTGTTTTCAAGATAGGTTTTTTTTTTTATATTTCACAAGTTTCTTATAATTTCAATAATTTTCACAATAATTTGAAACTTGTTTTATTTGTTTAATTGTTAAATTCTAAAATTATATTATATACTGTTGCGTCCCAGGAATCTCTTGAGATTTTCGTATAAACGGTTTCATTTCGAAATAAAAGTGCTTGCCTTTATATGTAAAATTTCTTCAAAATGCTAGGCTACTAGATTAGATGACAAAAGTTGAGAGATTTGAAACCGACTGCTCAAGGCAAAGAAGATTTGAAGCGTACGGTTTTCCTTCCCTGAAATCTAGTAGCCGACATTATTCTTGTCACTTTGCCTACAAAGTTAAAATTAAAATCTCTTCGTTTTTACGAAAATCTCTAGAGATTTCTTGGACACCCCCAATAGTAACTATTTATTTTAATTATGCCAACTAAACTAAAGAAGTCCCCGTCTTAAAATGCCTCTTAGTCCAGGTATGAAGGCTATCAAAATGTAAGTCTTGAAGACAGTCGGTATGACTATGATTACATTTAGTTTTTTAATGGATGGTGGTCGTACAAGTTTTACTGTCAGCAAAAATTACCCTTTTTATCAATTGTCAAAGATGGACTTCAACATTACAGCGGCTTTTGTTAAGTAGTTTGTATATTTTTTTCAAGATGGCTTTTTTCTAATATTTCACAAGTTTCTTATAATTTCAATAATTTGCACAATAATTTGAAACTTGTTTTAAATGTTAAATTACAATAATACTTGCTAAATAGAACAACCACCTTTGCGCATCCCATCAATCACTTCTTAAACTGCAAGCCTTTTGCCTTATTTTCATATATACCCCTATATTTCGAATCATTAGTATACCCTTTTTAGTCGACGAGTAACAATGAACACAATATCCGTTTACAAAAAAGGATGATACTACATACAAATTTAAGCTGGATTTTTCACAATATTTTTTGAATTGTCACAAATATGATCAAATACTTATTTATAAATATTATTATATTTTTTTTTTTGCCATTTCGCTGTTTCAATTTATCCATACAAAACCTTAAAAACAAAATATTAGTATTAGACATCGGATTTTGCATATTTTTAAACACATTTTTGTGCACAACATTATATGTTGTGCTGACTCTTTGCGTATATAAAATAACAAAAAAATTAGTTTCTTAGTGACTTAAATTATTATTTCATTAGTTAAACCGTCTGCAATACACAAAATGCAGTGAACAACACACCGATTACCCGTTTAAAATCAGTTAAAAAATATGCAAAATCCGCTGTCTAATTATTATATGTTAAATGTACATATAAGCTTAAAGTTGGTGAAGAGTCTTCAGGTGATGCGTTAGGCAGCTTTTTCGGTTATAGGTTTTCGGGCACAGCGTACATATAAATGTTCGATCTTCGGTATGAGTGTAAAGGTGATTCTTTAACTGGAAATGTTTTAAAAATGTCAACGAGCAGTAGGAACATTTGAAGGGTCGATCCTTGGTGTGAGTTTGAACGTGTCTCGTTAGATCAGGTTTATGCGCATAAGTCTTGGAGCACTGCGGACATTCGAAGGGTCGTTCTCCCGTATGACTGCGAATGTGATTGTTTAGATTGTGTTTTTGTTTGAAAGACTTCGAGCACAGCGAACATTCGAAGGGTTGTTCGTCTTTATGAGTGCGAAGGTGATTATTAAGACTTGCCTTTTGGCCAAAGGACTTCGGGCACTGGTTACATTTAAAGGGTCGTTCTCCTGTGTGAGTGCGAAGGTGATTCTGAAGATTGATGACTTGGGTAAAAGACTTCGAGCACTCTGTGCACGGGAAGGGACGCTCTCCAGTATGGGTGCGAAGGTGATTCTTCAAGGTGCTACTTTGCGAAAATGTCATGGGGCAGTGGATGCAATCGAAGGGTCGTTCGCCAGTATGAGTGAGAAGGTGACCCTTTAGACTGGTTTTATGACTGAAGGTCTTTGAGCATAGGGTACACTCGAGTCGTGGCCGCTCAGTATGTATGCGTTGGTGATTGTTCAGAATTCCCTTTCGGCTAAAAGTCTTCGAGCATAGCGAACACTCAAAGGGTCGTTCGCCAGTATGTGTGCGAAGGTGTTCCTTTAGAGATCTGATTTGGGTGAAATTCATCGAGCAGTCTGAGCATTGGAAGGGTCGTTCGCCGGTGTGAGTGCGAAGGTGACACTTCAAAGTGCTCTTTTCGGTAAAAGTCATCGAGCATTCGACACACTCAAAGGGTCGTTCTCCTGTGTGAGTGCGATCGTGTCTTGTTAGATCGTACTTTCTACTAAAGGCTTTGGAGCAGTGTAGACATTGGAATGGTAGTTTGCCAGTTGCGCCTTTGCTTTCGCCATCGTCGCTCAATGCTTCCACTTGCTCCATCTGCTCGCTTAAACCCTGAAAACTCTCCTGAAATCGCCGCTTGAACTGGAATGCAATTTTGGCTGTGTGCAGGCACGAAGGGCATATCCTTTGGGGTAGTCCTTCATCAGTTTTAATCACGCTTACAGTCAACTCCTGCATCATCGTCTTCAAGCCGACCTGTCCCATCTCGGAGACGGTGTCGGTTAATATGTTGAGCCAGGTGGTGCCATCTTTAGAGCTGGCCGTACACACGCAGCATAGCTCGTTTACACTTTGTGCTTGTGCTCTGCTTGCCATTTTACAATGAAATCTCAGTTAATAACAAAAAGAAACAATCTTAAGCAATCTTAAGGACGAATGTGACCGTAGGTAACAAGAGCTAAAATACCGAATTGAGCTAGTTCCATTTAATTTCAAAACAAACAAAAGTAAGGTGCGCGAAATAATTCAGATTCCTTGACCACAACTTGTTAACTGATGACACATATTTGTTGACTTAATAATTTTTTAAAGAGGGCATTTAAGTTGTAATTGTGTTAAATATTTGTAAGTTTTATAATTATTGTTTGAGGTGAATTGAGTTAAACGAAATTATCACTTAGAGCCCTGGTCTAGAAATTTTTTTCATATGTTATTTTTTAACTTAGATATTTAAAAGTATTATTCTAAAAGGATTTTTCAAAATTCGAAATACTTTCGGAAATAAAGCCATTTTAGATAGGAAATAAAGCAATGTTTTTGCCTATATGGGGCATTCACAAAATACTTAATACTTTAAACGCGTTTTTAAACTCCTCAAATCGCCGCTTGAACTTTAATACAATTTTTGCTGTTTGCAGGCAAGAACGACATATTCTTTGGGGAAGTTCCTTATCGTATTTAAGAACTCTTCCTGTCACCACCTCAGCCAGGTGGTCTCAGTCGTACCAGCTTCCGAGCTGGTCATAGAAACGTAGCATAGCTCGGACACAATTTGTCCCTCCCCTCTGCGGGCCATTCCACAACCAAATCTTTGTTAATTACAGCAGTAAATGACAAAGACTGACAAAATTTAACCAAAAAAAAATCACCGTAATTGACATACATACTGTGTTGAACTAGTTCCCGCCAAAAAAATCGTCTAGAAGCAGTGTTGCCAGTTTCGTTTATACCCGTCAAATCTCTCTTTTTTTAAAACCGCGGGTAAAAACTGCGGGTAGCGGGAATTCTGGCTTTTTAAAAAGTAATTTCTGCTTTTTTCTTAGCTTTATTTTAGATTTTGAGTCTTTTGAGTCTCTCAGTCACTTAAAGACTCTGATTGCAATCTTTAACGCTCAGCAATCTTTCATTTCTAAGTGCATGCCAAGATTAGAGATAGATTAAGAAAAATGCCGAAAGTTTTCTAACAAAAATGTCGTGGAGTCTGGCCATCTATCTGATGGCTATCAATTCGCTAAAGAATGGATTACTTTTTTTACCATAGACTGATATTGATATAATAAGATATTGAGAAATTTGTTGCCAACATTTATATCAAACTAGAAGAAGAAAATCGCGACCCCCAGTTGAGCTACTGAATTGTTGAGTTTAGTATTTTACATTTTTTAAAAACATGTCAATAGTATTGTTATGTTTAATTCTTCTTGTTTTCGATTTGTGGAAAAATTTGAAAATTCCTCAATTCAACAAACTCCACAGACCAACTGGAGTGAATACCCTAATTGTACCCTAATTGTATTGTTAATTTGTTCAACAAATTGACAAATTGTCGGTTTTCCCATTTTTTCAGGAAAAAAAAAAAAAAAAGCTAACTTCGGCTCGGCCGAAGTTTTGTATACCCTTGCAGCTTCCATTGAAAAAAAAACAAAAATTTTTCGAAGAATACTTTTGGACATTAATTCATTGAAAGTATCTACAAAACACACTGTTAATTACGAAATTTGTGAGGCGATCCCATTTAAAACAAAAAGTTTTTCTCACTAGAACTTCTTTTTCGACCGATCATTCATACTGCAGCTATATGCTATAGTCATCCGATTTTGATAAAACTTTGTAGAAATGTGTCCAAAGTATATACAATAAGTGTACGCCAATAAAAAGGACGTTTTCATTAAAAACAAAAAAGTTTTCCTCACTCGAACAAGTTTTCGACCGATCGTTGCTATGGGAGCTATATGCTATAGTCATCCGATTTCGACCAAACTTTGTAGAATTGTGTAAAAAAATATAAAATAAGTGTATGCCAATGATAAGGACGTTTTCATTAAAAACAAAAAAGTTTTTCTCACTAGAACTAGTTTTTCGACCGATCGTTCCTATGGCAGCTATATGCTAAAGTCATCCGATTTCGACCAAACTTAGTGAAATTATGGGAAGTGATAGTAAACTAAGAAATACGTACTTTGGAGGCGTTTCCATTAAAAACAAAAAAGTTTTTCTCTTTAAGACTAGTTTTTCAACCGATTGTTCCTATGGCAGCTATATGCTATAGTCATCCGATCCGGCCGGTTCCGACAAATGTGCAGCGTATTTGTACCAAAAGACTTCGTGCAAACTTTGGTGAGGATAGCTTTAAAACTGACGGAGGAGATAGCATAGAAACAGACGGACAAAGCTAAATCAACTCAGCTCGTCATGCTGATCAAGAATATATATACTTTATGTGGTCGGAGATGCTTCCTTCTATGCGTTACAAACATTCAAACAATTTTAAAAACCGCAGTTAAAACAAAGCATTGCATTGTCCCAGGAAAGAGAAGAAGGGAAGGTTTTTTTTTTTTTTTATATTGAATATTGAATAGGAAATTGTTCAAATAAACTCAGATTTTTAGTTAAGATGATATAAGCCTTTAAAGTAGACCGATTTTCAGAGTTTAAAATAACACACTATTTTTATATAATTTGGTCCGATCTCAGGAATAATACCACAAAAAAAAATATACGAATCGTCATTATTTTTGTTTCTATTTATTGATGTATTTATTAAGTGTATAATACAAAAAAAATTAACTGTTTGCTTTGTGTTTTTCCAGGTAAATCGCTATTTACCTACTGTCCATACCTTGCCATACTTTCAAACTATGTTCTTTGATTATCCCTTTACCTAATAAAAAAGTTTCAGCTGCGGCTTTGAATGCTAGAGGTAAAATAGGTAAAAAGGCATGGTTCCAGAAATTGTACGTCGCGATCTCACTACTTCTCGGACCTTACTTTTCTATCGGAGCTATACTCTATAGATGTCCGATTTCGACCAAACTTTGTAGAAAACTTTATGGAATTCTGTAAAAGTATTTAAAATAAATATTTGCCAACGTAGAGGGCGTTTCCGGTAAAAACAAAAAAGTTTTTCTCGGTTCCGAAAAATATGCAGCGTATTTGCACTAAAAGACTTCGTGCAATGTTTGGTGAGGATAGCTTTAAAACTGACGGAGGAGATAGCATAGAAACTGACAGACAGACGGAAGGACAGACAGCTCGTCATGCTGATCAAGAATATATATACTTTATATGGTCGGAGATGCTTTCTTCTATGCGTTACAAACATCCGGACAATTTTATAATGCCCTATGCAAGGGTATACAAAATCCTTTGTTATTACGCGTAAGGTTCGAGCACTCCTCCACATCTCACAGACGATGGTTAAAAAAGTCAAAGAATTTCGAGCCCTTGAAACGCTAAGCAACAAAAATAGATTTTCATCGGAAAATCCTTGAAGGGGCTATTTTGCACCAATCAATTCACCTTTTCACAGCTAACTGATTTCAAATTCACACCCTTCGCCAACCACCTTGTCAATTTGCCTTCAATCATTTGTCCCAGGTGATAATTGCTTGTATACCCAAACCCCCCTTGCACTTACTTGAGCCAGGTCCTTGGTGGGTGTATTGGCCACAATTTCATTTCCTCCACTCCTCAAGGGATAATTAGTGATAGTCAGTGGAATGGCCTCGTCGGATTTGGCTGGCTGAGTCTGTTCCAGCGACATTCCCTCCAAGCCCAACATGGCGTCCCTTTTAGCCTGCAAATGCTCAATCCAAGCTTCGGCGGTGGCCATTCGTGGACCCGGGCAACTGCCCTCCAGTTTACTGATCTGTTCGTCCAGATGCACATATTGCTGGACAATGTTCTGTGTGGAAATGTGTGAATGAGTAGGTCGCATATTGATTTGTTAAATTACCGTTACGCCGGCTACGCCATTTTGTTGCAATCGCAATAGCGCATTAGCGCTTATATTTGGTGGCGTCGCCTCCATGGACGAACCGCAGCCCATCATTCAATGCTTTCCACAAAAACGACTAATGATAATGATGATGATGACATTTTACACAATTAAGTTTGCTCGAATGTTTCACTATTTGTCCAATTCCCACGTCCGTCACGCTCTCCTGTCAAAAGCAGAATGAGCTTTCAGTTTTGACCACTTTCCTTGACTGCGGTCAGGCTATGATGGACAACAACAAAGTTTTTTGCGCGATGTATGACTATGACCACCACCCACCCTCCGGTTCACTAGGGGGCAGTTGCTGATTAACTTCTCTACAGAGGTGAGCGAGTAAGGACAATGGGGTTGCCCAAACGGGGGGTTTGAACATCCTTTGAACATGTTAGATTCTCGGAAATTTCGTGGTAGGTACGTTAACACTGTAGTTACATTAGAGATAAACCTGTCACAGACTGAAACGTTATTGACAGATATTTCCATATAAACTACATCAAACTTCCAGTTCATAGCCTAACTCTTTTTAGAGATTCGGCTTTAAAGAAAAGTTTACAGATTTAGGAACTCGTACGGAATTTTTTCAGTGCATAAGCCCCCTTGTAAATAATAATCGTCCTTACGTCCATGTCCCCTTTCACCTCTTTGTAAGAGTATATGTGTCGTCCCATTTGGTATTTGTTTTCCTGCATGTGTAAGCATGTTGTTTTTGTGAATTGGCTCAAAAACAACTTTTACTAGTTGTTGACAAACCACAACAGCAATAACACGAACCACAACATTAAATTATTACAGCTGTTCTATGAATGAATCAAAATGTTAGTCCAGCCCACAGAAAACGAAGGACGCAGGAGCACGTTTTTGGTATGTTGCTTGCCTCTAGCCAACCCATTAGAAATTAGGTACTAATACGCCCAAAGCATAATCCATCAGCGACGATAAATATCTACGTTTTGATAAATTACCAACAAATTATAGGCTGACAGGCTTAGTTAGGAGGTGCACGTGTTAGATTAGAAGTGTTTCTGTGTGTGTGTGTGTGTGGTCAGGAGTACAATAATAAATAAATTTTGGAAAATATTTCTAAATATTTTAGGCATACCGAAAAATGATTACTCTTCTAGAACACTAGATTTTCAAAAACTTTTTAAGATACTAATAAAATACACATATGTAAAGGAAATAAAAAAGGTCTAGGCCAAAGGTGGGCACGAAATTTTATTTTGGGAGCAGTCCAACAACACAACAAAAAAAACGAGAAGGCTAAGCTATCTTCCCTTGCAAATGCTCGATTTGATAATTGACTTCGACCAAGTTTTATAAAATTTGCTTAAGAGCTGAAAAAAGAAGGATTTCTTAACCTTGACCCATTTTCTGACCGATCGTTCGTATTGGAGCTATAAGCTATAGTCACCCGCTTTTGACAAAACTTTGTTAAATTATGTGAAAGCATATAAAGCAAACAAATACAAAATTTTAAGACGGTACCATTAAAAACAAAAAAGTTTTTCTCACTAAGGACATTTTTCAGACCTATCTTTTGTATGGGAGCTATACCATATAGTTGTCCGATTTTTACCAAACTTAGTAAAATTATCAAAAAAGCATAGAAAACCAATAAATACAAAGTTTTGAGACGTTTACATTGAAATCATAAAAGTTTTTCTTACTAAAACTAGTTTTTCGACCGATCATTCCTATGGGAGCTATAAGATATAGTCATATGATCCGTTCGGTTCCGACATATTAGCAGTGTGCAGTAAAAGAAGACTCTGTGCAAAATTTCAGCTCGATAGCTCTAAAACTGAGAGACTAGTTTGCGTAGAAACAGACAGACAGACGGACAGGGCTAAATCAACTCAGCTCGTCGCCCTGATCAAGAATATATATAGTTTATGGGGTCGGAAATGAATATTTCTATGCGTTGCAAACTTCTGGGCAAAATTATAATTCCCATTGCAAGGGTATAACAACCCTTATTAGCGAAGCGTATGCCGAAACGCAATAGTTTTGTTGTTGTTTTCGCGTCTAGCTTGTGTGCGATGATGGGACAGTTTTTAGTGCGTCTGCGTGGCGCCAGCTGCAGTAAAATAACTCTCGGGAGCAAGGGGAACAAAAGTGCAATGGCCTGCCCATCGCTGGTCTAGGCCGTTAGTACGTTTGAATGCCGGAACGGTAAATGTTTACTATCCATCCATATACTCCTAAAATTAAAAAAAAACCGCGAATTATAAAGAATTTACGTGCAGAAATCAATTGGCAGTCAACCATGGTCTTCTTGTAAATGAATTTTGAAATTTGCGTTGTTGCCCATATAAAACATTCTCGATCACAAATGCTTTTCAAACTCTGCTTGCTTTAGCAAATAAATATTTAGAAAATATTCTTAGCAGATGAGAAAGACGAAAGTTTGCTTGAATTTGAGGGCGAAATTGAGGAAAACTTCACACCTTTTGGATCAGTTAAGAACTCTTTGACATCCCTCCTTTTTGAGGTAATGTTCAAGGCGCATTTGAACGACTTTCTTTCCAAGTGGTGCCCCAAAAGACGGGACTACTCCACATTCGTCTTCCTCATGGACATCCTGCACCTATAAATTAATATTGGTTTTTGTGGCGTTCTCAAGGAATCCACGAGATATTCTTGTCCTTTGGGAGAATGTATAACCTTAATAAAGACATTCATTTATGGGAGGGAAGAATGTAAGAAGAAATGGAATGGAGAATCACCCCAAAAAGGCGCAGGCGCAGTGGTAATGTAATAGATGCACCACAGATGAAGACAAAAAGAAACCTCTCAATTCTGCGCCGCAGGCAAAATATTACAAAATAAAAAAATAAATTGCGCGATCTTTTTTTTAAAGTAGTTTTTTAATCATGGCTGTAAACCTAAGACCTTGTTGCGGATTTCCGGTTGGCGCACTCGAACTAAAATTTACCAATGGCCTATGTTTGAAAATTAAAGGGCTAAGTTTATTGCGTGAAGGTTTTGGTTCGAACATTGGTTCAGCTTAAAATTTTCCCAATTTAAGAAAATATAAAAAAAATTATCCCGAATTTCGTCATATATGGGAAAGGATTGTTCAACTTAGACTTGAGTGATGTTGATTGAAAAGTTTCGAATTCTCAATTTACATCAATAATCGCTTAATTTTTTGAAACCCTAGTGAGCTCCCACATTTTGGATATTTCTTTATACATCGTTATCTTCTGAAAGTGATATTGAAGTCTTATTAAAGTTATGAAAAATACTACTGGTATGTGGCTTAGCTTCAGGCTTGTGGAAATTCTAAACGAAAATTGTAGCTCAAAATCAGAGCAGAAAAGTTATATTTTTCATTTAGAAAGCTGTAATTTACACGTGACATGTACGTTTTCTAAATAAACTTTAAGGGTTTCATATGCTGATACCTACATTTAGCATTTTAAATGTACACAAAAAGTGTTATTGATCCCATTCACTCATCGTCGCTTCCCTTTGTAACTGTGATTTGCAGCATTGCCGCGCGAGTGGTGGATAGTCGTATGTGCTAAGATGTCGTTAATTGAGTATAAATTCCCGAGACAAGTTAAGTAAGTTGTGAGTTCGAATGCCACACAAGTTAAGTGAAAAAAATTAAGTTGTACGTTTTTCAGAAGGAAGATTTTGCCCTATTTGTGGGCCTCCCATTCCTCCCCACACTAACCTCCTCCTCACACTCTCTTGTGTAAATAATATAGTTACTTGTAGGATCGCATTAAGCGTTGTTGGCGCTTTTTTCAATGACTGAGTTTAATATTGAAAGTATTTTATTTCATTATATATTTTGTTTTCTCTGTGTACACTACACCATCGCAACGTCATAGATTTTACTAATATAGTTACATATTCCTGTACGGTGCTTGAGTGGAGTTGAATTTGGCTTAGCTTATAAAGCCTTAATTGAGTAGAGCTTAACATTATGAGAATTTGAGTTTATTTTCTTTTATTATTTTCAAAGCCGACGATGTATTATATTTTGCGGCGTTTTTTTTTTAAATGACCACTTTACCAGTTTATAAAAAAAAAAAAAGTTACTTTCAGAGCTATTTTATTTTAAAACAGAGGCAGGCAAAAAATACATTTTACATTTTTGCATTGGTGTGTGTGAGAGCAGCTCAAAAATTGCTCTCAATTTCACTGCGTCGCGGCGTAGAAAAGCAAGCAACGCAGCGGCGCTTGTACAGCTTATACTATGTGTGTTTGAGCAGCGCTGCTTTCAGACTTTTCCTATACTTGCGAGATAGCAATCTGCCTGTCCCTGCTCTAAAATCAAAAGAAAACTTTGCCCCGTTTTTCAGAAAGTGGTTTTAGAAAAATGCGCCCCAAGTATCAGAAAAATCTCTCCTTTTCTTGTGTTTAAAAAGGTTTTATTTTAAAATTTTTTTTATAGGCTATTTCTTGAAGTTTTAGAAAACTTTTTCTGTATATTAGAAAACTTTTATAATACCACAGCGTATTTATTGTTCTTCTCGGTTTTTCGGATTTTAAAACATTCCCAAATCTATTGAAATAACTTAAAAATTCTGCTCTTTCATAAAAAAATCAATAAAATTTGTCCCCCAAAACTACTCAAATCTTTATTATATCCCTCTAGATTTGCATTAGTGTTAAATATGCACTATCTTTATTATCATCTGCCACTGAATGACTAAAAACCTTTTCACCAAATTCCAAGCTCGTGACTAATGCATACTCAAACACAAAATACGGCCACATGTCGTATGAGCAATTTAACACTGGCAAAACGGAAAACAATTTTAATGGGTCAACTGAAAACTTACGAATAAAAAACACTAGGCAAAGCAAACTGTTGACAAGTTCCCATGTGGGGGAGAACTTGTTGATAAATCCAAACGAAAATGGCGAGCAAAACAAAAAAATGCGAAAAGAAGTCAAGCGCCTGCGCCAATAAATCCTGGAAGTAAACCAAAGAACAAAAGGAAAACTCATTCAATATTGAAAGCCGCATTCGGCTGCTGTGGAAAGTGACGAAGCCGCACAAATACGAATAAACTGAAAAGTAGCTCACTCATTTGGTCGAAAGTTTCCCATGAGTTCAGTCGATGTTGTTGCCTGCTTCAGTTCATACACACACATAAATTTAAAAATTTATTTGCTCAGGTCGTAAATTATTTTTGGTCATGGGTTTACGTGACGCCCTGAAGCGTTTGCGTCCCGGCAGCCCATCGCGTGGCAAATGTAGCATTGAGTTACAGCGTCGTAATCCGGCCGGCTGTCATCAGAATCAGATTGGCGTCGCCAATCAGTTATCAGTAGCTCCTGACCAGGTCACCGAACAATCGTTGCAAGTTTGGCGTGCCTTGCCCGCGGAAATACGTCATGATCCTAGCATGGCCAGCTTTCAAATGGAGAACGAGCGTATTCATGGTGAGAATTGAAATGAGAATTGTATAATCTAGGCCAGACTAAGGCCCAATTTGATATCTTCTAGATAGCTGCTATGTTTCAGATAAAGTTAGAGTTTACTCTGTTATTTGTAAGCTAATTTGACAGATAGAGCTAAGTAGAAGATGTGAAATTGGCCTTAAGTTTAGAAATAAGTAGGTCCCGTTTAAGAAAGCTTAAATGTTAAAAGATAATAATCAGAGCTGACACAGAAAGATTTAATATTCTTATTTAATAATATAGTTTGAAGATTTTTCTCTAAAATACATGTTCATCTCATCAAAAAGCGATGCGGATCTCGTAAAAAAATTCCATTGTTTATTTCTGAGTTAATTTGTTTAATTGCAATTTTATGAATAATTTTAATGTTTTCTGATACATATTGAAATATTAATGAAAATTTAAGCGAGGTCGCAAACCAGTCCCTAACCGAACCCCGCCAAATCAAACCTCTCAAATTTATGTACGATTGAATACACCATGCACTTTTCTATGGGGTAATTTGGTAAATTACACTAGCCAACAAGGTGCAGTATATTAAAGGGTTGGTGGTGATTGTAGGTAATTTTCGTGTGCTGAACACGAACCTGTTTTCGGAAATAGTCCATCACATCTAGATTTTTGGTAATTTGATCTTAAAGTTGCTTAAAATGCATATTTTGACACCTTTTTATGAACGTTTTCGTTTTGCTAACTTTGATATTATCTTAGAGTATTATTTCTTAATTTTAAAATTAACTATTCAAAAAATCCTACGATTTTCTTAAGCGAAGATATACCATTTTGAATTCATGTGCTCCAACTGACCATATTTTGTGCCATGGCACACTGGGCCGGATGGACAAATTTTTGGCATAAAGTCGTCAAATTCAGCCACAGAGTTGAAACTTCGATTAAAAAAACTGCAGAAATTGGTCAAGAACGATTCACGAAATAAAAATCTCCTTACGCAAGATTTACGAACGTAATTTTTCAAAAGTTTTGCGACATCCACGAATCATGCACGAGGCCAAAGCCGAGCTACTCTTAATCTCTTGGCTTGTGTGCTTCTAATTTTCGCAGAAGAAAAAGGGACCTACAGTTTAACGCCGAATCCGAATGGCAGTTTGAGAAGCTTTTCATTAGATGTTCCGAGTCGGGATCAAACCCACAGCGGTCTTGCACAGCGGTCGCGCACACTGAGCCACCGGCCACGCTTATCGCTTAATTGCGCTGTTCCTCTTTCTTCCTAAAATCTGCTAGCAGCAGAAAAAATGCGATTACTTTTTTCAAAAACTTGCTGGAATGTTTAGCACTTGCATGAAAAGCTTTCTCAAATATGGAAATCACGATATATTTTTCCAAAATTCCAGATACATTTTCTACAGCTTCATGTAATTTTGAATCTCATCACTTATAAAATCTTTAATAGATTTTGGTTTCTTGTATGATGAATCTAAAAACTCGGCAAATCGTTTATTACTGTGACTGCTCTTGGTTCTCCGTTATCGTTTTGAACAATGCTGTTGATCGTAAGATTGCTACACATTTCTTTTACCTTTTGCAAAATCTATTATTATATATTAACAATGGACCTATCCGGCTATCTCATAACTCCGGAAAAGTAGGTCAAATATCTTAGTGTCGTCTTCGAAAACAGGCTAAGATGTGACAAGCACACAGAGTATACACTCAGTAAGTATGTACTAGGGCACTAAACACATGCAGGAGCATAGCCGGAAAATCGTGGGGCATGGGCACCACACATTCTCCGGTGGCTATACCTCTTGGTGGTGAGACCGATGTTCACGTATGGAGCTGGCCTGTGAGGACGCAGTTGCAAGAGCTGCAAAGGCTGGCATGTGTATGCATGACCGGAGCCAATGCTTACCTGTCCGACAGCGGCCCTAGAAATTTTAATGGGGCTAACACCACTTCACCGTAACCTCTAAAACATTTGGCTTGACACAGCCCAAAGGGCCAAAGAAGAGCTCCTCTCAATCTCTTGACTTGTGTGCTTCCAATTTTCGCACAAAAGAAAGGACCTTCAGTTTAACGCCGAATCCGAACGGCAGTTTGAGAAGCTTTTTCATGGTTAATTACTTCAAAGCTAACGCCAGCAGCTAGTGAAGGTGACCGGGTGTGTAAGTTTTTCAAAGAAACAACTTTTCATTATATGTCCCGAGGCGGGATCGAACCCTCGACCTCTTGCACAGCGGGCACACACACTAGAGCTGCGACACACCCTGCCACCATACCATCTGCTTGAAGAAAAAAGCAACATTGATTACACTGACAGCAGAAGGAGTAGGTAGGAACTACATAGTAAGCCTAAGGGACTCTGAGAAGTTGTAGAAGGAAATCCCTATAATCCTTTAACCCAGAGACGAAATGGTGGCAGAGTTCCACTTTGTTAGGAATTTAACAGTATACTAAAGTAAGAAGAGAGAATGGATCCCACTAGAACAGATATATATAATGCGACCACACACGATTCAGTGGTACAAGCAAGTTTTGTATACCCTTGCAGCTTCCATTGAAAACACAAAAGTTTTTCTAACTAAGACTACTTTTAGAACCTTACTTTTCTATGGGATCTATAGAATCTATATACTATATAGATGTCTGATTTCGACCAAACTTGGTGAAATCATGGAAGAGCATAAAACACTGTTGATTACGAAATTGTTTGGAGGCGATCCCATTTAAAACAAAAAATTTTCTACTAGAAACTTATAATCACTTGACTATATGCTATGTCTTCCGATTTCGACCAAACTTTTTGAAATTTAAATATAATAAAATAAGTTATGCCTAAAAGATGTTTTTTTTAAAAAACAAAAAGTTTTTCTCACTAGAACTAGTTTTTCGACCGATCGTTCCTATGGCAGCTATATGCTATAGTCATCCAATTTCGACCAAACTTAGTGAAATCATGAGAAAAGATAGTAAACTAAGAAGTGCGGACTTTTGGGGGCGTGTCCAGTAAAAACAAAAAAGTTTTTCTCACTAAAACTAGTTTTTCGACCGATCGTTCTTTTGGCAGCTATATGCTATAGTTATCCGATCCGGCCGGTTCTGACAAATGTGCAGCGTATTTGTACCAAAAGACTTCGTGCAAAGTTTGGTGAGGATAGCTTTAAAACTGACGGAGGAGATAGCATAGAAACAGACGGACAGACGGACAGGGCAAAATCAACTCAGCTCGTCATGCTGAGCAAGAATATATATACTTTATGTGGTCGGAGATGTTTCCTTCTATGCGGAGATGCTTCCTTCTATGCAAGGGTTTAAAAATTCAGTTTAAAGTCTCTAGCCGTATTCGCAGACAAATTAGGATTTTCTGGATTCAAAAAAATATATGAAGTGTACGACATGGTGGGCTTCGAGCAGTCAGAAATAGGGGCTACTTTTTTCTCTTCTTGTTGCTGTAGGACTGCTCCCAAAATCAAAATTTGTCCCCACCGCTGCTTTAAAGAATACTCTCCAAGTTTTTATTGCTTTAATTTTAGTAAACGACATTTAAAATTTTGAACAAACATTGAGATTGGAAATGTTTAGTTTAAAATTAATATTTTTACGTATTTTGTTAAAATGATAAGGATTAATTTAATACAAAAAATATTACTTGAAAATTACAATTATTATATTGATACACAAAAGTCATAATCATCTCTCTCTGCTTGTATGTTAATTAGCTCTTTTTTAGATCTTTTTAGACATCACTCCATTTCCCTTGAATCAATAATCAAAGCCTAAAAGTAGGCTATGCAATTCACCCCTTAGGCAATTACAATTTAAATCAATAAAATAGACAGGCAGCTGACATAGGTTAGCAGCTATTTAGTCTAACCTACTTATGACAGTCCAATGTTACTCCTAATAGGTTCCACAGCCGGTGACAGCTATGATGATGATGATGATGACGACGATGATGATGAAGATGTTAAAGACGATGTCAGTGTTAATCATATTCAAGATCAGGGCTCTAGTTTTGCTGGCTCCGATTATCTGGACATCAAACCGAAATCAGTTGGTCGTGATGAGGACAAAAGCACCGATGATGAGGCCACCACCCACTCCGACCATGATCCAAGTCAAGGGCCAGGCAATGCTAAGTCATTGGCACGACGCACTCATCACAAATCCAAGCGTTCCAAGGAGCAGCGTAAAAAGGATAAGCTATGGAAGAGATGTGGCCTATTGCTGTTCTGGTCAATAGCCGCTGCGGTACTCATTTCGGTGGGTGAGAAACATTTGCTGGAAAAGACTTTGCAAGTGCCGCAGGGTCCGGATGGGAAATGTAAGTGGAGCATAATAAATTACAATCAGTTTTGTTAATGCTTGGGATTAGTTTTCAACTTGAGGCAAAAGCCAACTGGAGATTTTCGCTTGAAAATTCAAGGAGCTTTTGAGGAATCAGCTACACAGCTGTTGGACAATGAGAATGATACGCTCAGTGATAGCTTTTTGATAGTGCAACCGCAAATATCGACTTTCAGGGGCGAGAATCGGAGCAAGGTGTTTCAGGTAAGATAAATGTGTTACCTTAAATACTTTTAGAACAAACAAAAAATGATTTTCAATGTTCAAGTAGGAAAGGAATGGAATCTGAACCGTTTTATACGTATTTTAGGTTTTGATCTTTCTTGAATTCATAGAACAAAAATGTAAATGAAAATGGCAGATTTCTCATCTTCTAAATAGCTGCTATGTGTCAGAAAAACTTACAGTTTACTGCAACAGAAAATGCTTTTTTTCGGTCATAAAACTCCCAACTAGTTCTACCACTTTGCTTATGTGAGAAATGTAGACGACGAGAAATCTGCCCTAAGTATTAAATAGACTTCCAATGATCACCCAATGAAGTATGCAACAAAATGCTATCTTTCGTTCATAAAATTCCCAATTAGTTCTAACACTTTGCTTATGAAGTGTTGGTATACCTTCTTGGTCTTCGGTTAGATTATGGTCTTTGGATTTTGGTTAGACTTATTTGAGTTAGCATTGAGCATTATTTATAAAACAAATCGGAGTTAGTTGGGGAACTTAATTTTTTGTTACTGGAATTAGAAGAAAAGAAAATTGTTGGTATGTACTTAAAATAAGTAAATTCTTGTTTCAAGAGTTCATAAAGTAGTCAAAAATATACCTAAAATATATCGAAACGGCATAAATTCTATTTCTTTGGTATTGATAAATGAAAATTTTTAACTTGAATCAAGTATTCAATAATTTTTCTTCTGCAGAACATTTTATCAGCCTGGCAAATACCTCTACTACCTGAAGATCAGCTGGAACATGCTCCAGCCATCTCACATAATCACACTTATCAGATGACTAGCGAATTGAGTGAATTACTCAGTGACAAGCATAGCGAATTGCGTTTACATATATACTCCGAGGTGACCACAGATCTGGCCATAGTTCTAAACTATAATCCCATTATAGTTAATGCTCGAACTGGCAGTATTCTAGCCGGACTTATACTTCTAATATTCTATTCCCTATTGGTATGGGAGCTATTTGAACGACCATTTGTGGCCATGGTATGTTCTATTCTGTCAGTCACAGCTCTGGCTTGTTTCAATGGTAAGTTTTTGGAGGTTTAAGATAATTTCATTATTATATTTCCATTTTTGCAGATCGTCCCAATATGGATGAGATAATTCAATGGATGGATATGGAGCTATTGACTTTGCTGTTCTGCATGATGCTACTGATTCTCATATTAACAGAGACTGGAGTTTTTGACTATTTGGCTGTGTTTTGTTTTGAAATTTCCGGTGGCAAAATATGGCCCATGATTTATAGCTTGTGCTGGGTCACTTGTTTGGTCTCGAGTGTTTTGGACAATATGACTACGGTTTTACTATTGACTCCAGTGGCTATTCGTTTATGTGAAGTCATGCAATTGGATCCATTGCCAGTCGTTATGGGTATCATAGTTCATGCCAATATTGGAGGAGCTTTGACACCCATTGGAGATCCGATAAGCATCATTGTCAGCACAAATCATTTTATAGTGGCGAATGTGAGTAGTGGAATTGACGAGAAATAATTGTGAAA